>CM074190.1:34538151-34691774 GCA_037179385.1 Holothuria scabra
TGTCTACTTTAAGTACCTGCTTTAAAGGAAAACTAATATTTGGCCATAAAATGACAATACTATTTGGAATTTTGGCTACCACTTCTATCAACGTCCCCCTTCTTTTTTTTTTTTTTGTCTACTCTAAGTACCTGCTTTAAAGGAAAACTAATATTTGGCCATAAAATGACAATACTATTTGGAATTTTGGCTACCACTTCTATCAACGTCCCCCTTCTTTTTTTTCTTTTTTTTTTTTTTGTCTACTCTAAGTACCTGCTTTAAAGGAAAACTAATATTTGGCCATAAAATGACAATACTATTTGGAATTTTGGCTACCACTTCTACCAACGTCCCCCTTCTTTTTTTTCTTTTTTTTTTTTTTGTCTACTCTAAGTACCTGCTTTAAAGGAAAACTAATATTTGGCCATAAAATGACAATACTATTTGGAATTTTGGCTACCACTTCTATCAACATCCCCCTTCTTTTTTTTCTTTTTTTTTTTTTTGTCTACTCTAAGTACCTGCTTTAAAGGAAAACTAATATTTGGCCATAAAATGACAATACTATTTGGAATTTTGGCTACCACTTCTATCAACGTCCCCTTCTTTTTTTTTTTTTTTTTTTTTTTTGTCTACTCTAAGTACCTGCTTTAAAGGAAAACTAATATTTGGCCATAAATGACAATACTATTTGGAATTTTGGCTACCACTTCTATCAACGTCCCCCCTTCTTTTTTTCTTTTTTTTTTTTTTTTTTGTCTACTCTAAGTACCTGCTTTAAAGGAAAACTAATATTTGGCCATAAATGACAATACTATTTGGAATTTTGGCTACCACTTCTATCAACATCCCCCTTCTTTTTTTTCTTTTTTTTTTTTGTCTACTCTAAGTACCTGCTTTAAAGGAAAACTAATATTTGGCCATAAAAAGACAATACTATTTGGAATTTTGGCTACCACTTCTATCAACGTCCCCCCTCTTTTTTTTTTTTTCTTTTTTTTTTTTTTTTGTCTACTCTAAGTACCTGCTTTAAAGGAAAACTAATATTTGGCCATAAAATGACAATACTATTTGGAATTTTGGCTACCACTTCTATCAACGTCCCCCTTCTTTTTTTTTTTTTTGTCTACTTTAAGTACCTGCTTTAAAGGAAAACTAATATTTGGCCATAAAATGACAATACTATTTGGAATTTTGGCTACCACTTCTATCAACGTCCCCCTTCTTTTTTTTTTTTTTTGTCTACTCTAAGTACCTGCTTTAAAGGAAAACTAATATTTGGCCATAAAATGACAATACTATTTGGAATTTTGGCTACCACTTCTATCAACGTCCCTCTTCTTTTTTTTTTTTTTGTCTACTCTAAGTACCTGCTTTAAAGGAAAACTAATATTTGGCCATAAAATGACAAAACTATTTTGAATTTTTGCTACCTTTTCTACCAACGTCTCCCCTTCTTTTTTTCTTTTTTTTTTTTTTTTGTCTACTCTAAGTAACCTGCTTTAAAGGAAAACTAATATTTGGCCATAAAATGACAATACTATTTGGAATTTTGGCTACCACTTCTACCAACGTCCCCCTTCTTTTTTTTCTTTTTTTTTTTTTTTGTCTACTCTAAGTACCTGCTTTAAAGGAAAACTAATATTTGGCCATAAAATGACAATACTATTTGGAATTTTGGCTACCACTTCTATCAACGTCCCCCTTCTTTTTTTTTTTTTTTGTCTACTTTAAGTACCTGCTTTAAAGGAAAACTAATATTTGGCCATAAAATGACAATACTATTTGGAATTTTGGCTACCACTTCTATCAACGTCCCCCTTCTTTTTTTTCTTTTTTTTTTGTCTACTCTAAGTACCTGCTTTAAAGGAAAACTAATCTTTGGCCATAAAATGACAATACTATTTGGAATTTCGGCTACCATTTCTATCAACGTCCCCCTTCTTTTTTTTTTTTTGTCTACTCTAAGTACCTGCTTTAAAGGAAAACTAATATTTGGCCATAAAATGACAATACTATTTGGAATTTTGGCTACCACTTCTATCAACATCCTTAAATAGATTTACAGTGAACCACCTGGGCTAACCTGCCTTGGCGGTTATATCAACTTTCTTTAAACCACTTAAGCATAAGCTCTGTTTTGACCCAATCCATCTTGCTTTAAACGGCCATTCCTCTCACCCCAAACTGCAGTTCTTGTAGGGGGTACCAAAACTCTCAATTGGCTCAATTCTTTGATTGACAGCTAATTCAAACAATGCAGAATACCAAAGCTAATGTTACACAGCATGAACTGTACTGAGAGTGTTTTGCTTTTAATATGCACATTAAGCTTTTCTATACTCACCCTGAAGCAATAAACTAAGATTGTGTCTTAATGAGGATGAATTTCAGACAATTGTGGGAGGGTCTTAAGTAAGAAGGTTAGGAGAATTGGTTCTCATTGGGGTGAGAGAATCAGGCCTTTAATAGCAGCCTATTATCAGATCTGCTGATGGCAGCTCCGATTGAAACTTGGCTAGCACTGAATTAACCAGTCTCTGCTTTCATGTCATTTCTGAGCCCTGTCAAGATTTTCAGGTTGGGAACACAAGTGAGTTTCTACAGAAGACATCCATGTTTGCATAGTGCTGGACATGGTGGCCACTGTTGAAAGAGAGCTGTTAATCAATTTGCTCTAACAGAACTTTTGATGTGACCTGTGGCATCAGGCTGAAATTACAGGAATTACAGATATCTACGATTGTTTTAAAGGAATGTTTATCTATAAAAAGTTTGTGGCCAGCTAGTGTGACAATATCTAAATACATATAAAGATAAAAGAGAAATTTACGGCAGGATAATTCTCTTTCTGTCTTGGATTGTTTGGGGAGCTTACTACCAACAGTGACATGATAACGTCTGCCTTTTTGGCACACTGACTAATTGCAAAAGCCTGCATTTCCGTATCAGATTTCAAGGACAAACAGGACATTCAATTTTAAAGCATAAGCAATCTGAGGCAATGCCCCCACTATACATAACATTCTATAGCCTTGTTGAGATACAGAGATTATTTTAAACAAAAAAAACCCAATTTTTAAAATAAAATATCTTGAATCAGGTAAAGGGTATTGCTACAGGGTTTAGAGGAAGGTCTGAAATATTTTCCTCTTTCATATGAGAACCTAGATAAAAGCCAAGAGATATGCCTTTAACAAATACTTTTTTATTTCTGAAATAGAAGAATATAAAGTATATGATTCAACCATTTTACTTTTTAAGACTCATATGAACAGTTTTGCAAGAGCGAGCACTGCATTCGTCACTATGCCAAAATGACCAAATTTTTACATACCTAACTATGCCAATTTCTGATTTAAGAGCGAATGGGAAGGGGGATGAACTATAGGTATCTTACAATTTGTATTGTTTACTTTTGTGTCACAATTCAAAATCATAAATTTCTCATGATCTTTTGTAAGTGAGATCATCCCTCCTGATTCTAAGACAAGAGGAAAACACAACAATACTTTTACCTCAAAGTTTTCATCATTCCCTGGCGATGAAGCAGCACCTTGGTGATTCAAGAAAGAAAGGGGGGAAAAAAGATGGCACAAGGAGAAAAAGAAGAAACAGATTTAAATCAATTTCGACATGAATATGCTTCAAAAATAGTATACAAAAATATCCCTACCCATGTTCTGTAAAGCAAACTTCTGATTAAAGACATACAGAATGGCCTAAATGAGTCCTACTTTGTCTAAATCAAGCCAGAATTCCAGACAAATTTATTTTATAAGTGCAAAGCAGAAATTGTGTTTTCCTGGTATAGACGACACCATCTGTACTGCCAACCTCATGCTTCAACAAAAGTTACTGATCAATTTTGCTTTGTGATGAAAGGGCATTTGCAACAAAATTTTTTTATGACATTCTTGACTGGTTTCCTGCTAGTCGACCGAGATGAAGTAGGACTCTCTTAGACCAACTGAGGCACTTAAGTCAGGACTTCATCTAACGTCTTTCAAATGATGCTTCTTTACTTTCTAATCACACAGCAAACTGACAAAGAACAAGTTGAAAGAAAAGATACCTTTCTTTCCTGGAAATGTGCTAAAAGTCGAATCAGCGTAAGTTAATGCAAATGCACAACTTTTACAATTTTGAAAAGATCAAAGTTTTAATTTGTTTTTTTTTTTTGTCACTACAAGTCAAATGGGCAGTAACAAAATTATTGAAGATTTTATCTTCACCCGGTCACTTGATCTCCCAAAGAGGAAAAAGTTAACAGCTTCTGTTGTGGCAAATACATCATTACAAATCCAAAGGCAAATTTATTCCACGGCAACAGAGAACGAATGCTTCAAATGTTTCTTCATGCCAGGAAAGAAAAGCAGACTTTTCTCTAGTCATTACTACTTGATGGTGAATTGGTAAACCGCATCGCCCGATACAGCGACTCGGCCATACTTGCCGTGAGATGCCTTCCTAACAATGCAGTTTGAGATTGTACACAAGCTTTACTATTTGAGCACTGCCCGGTGAGGGAGGCCCACACATCTTTTCGGCACTGCACCCGCGTCTCATGTCCCCGTGCCAGTGAGGGGGGGCACCTGAGTTAAGTTACTCACTTGAGGCGTTGGATGCATGACTGGAGGATGGCATAGATCTAGGATGTGCCTCTCTCTCTTCCCTGGGACTTTGCATTGAGTGTTCAAGTCCTCCACTGGACTATAAGAATACATTGAGTAGAAGGGGAAGGATATAACACACTGATATTAGACATCAATGAAAAAAAAAATTAAAAAAAAAAACAAAATTGGAGCATCTCACACTTACCTGCTAAAGAAAAGGAAAAGACTGACAGTAAATCTAAAAACAATTTATTAAGAAAATGAAGCTGGTTATTACATGCAGAAGTAACAGTGGACCACACTCTCTTGCAGTGAGGGGTACACTGAAGCCTTTGTTAAATTGAGATATCATGCAGCTAATATCTTTGTGTTATATATAAGACTGAGGGGTAGGGGGCCATTTCACACTTGATGTACAATACTGTACATCTTTTTTTCAGCAGTGGTCTATCCACTTAAGAACCAATGCCCTTTACATAAACACCACACATTCTATGCAAAGAAATACCCTTTTTTGTCAAATATGGTTTTACGTCAAAAGAACCTTTCTTATTTGTGAAACTTGCACCTTTGTCTTCTTTCAAAATTACCCATTTTTTATTGGGGGTGGGAGGTGTGGGGAGTACAAAAGGGAGGAAGACACCAGTTGTACTTCAAACAATGGGAGAAAATAGAAAGAATAGTTCCCCATGTTGGGCTGTATGGTCAATTTCTAATGGTACTACCACATTTTTGTCTTTTTCTTGTGTTTTATTAAATGTTTGAACTATTTCCCTAAAGTGTGTGACCTTCAGCTCTCACATACTCCAACAAGAAAAACTTCTGTGTATCTCTTAAATTACCTTAGGGAATGGGGTAAAGGGGGCTGATATGTTAATAGGAAAATCACAAGCAAAACATGCAACAAAGAATCTTTGCCTACTCCAGAGCGATTCTTGTAATTAAACTGGAATCTCTCCTCCCACTGAACAAGGTTGAGAGAGGGTCTACTACTGTGAAACTTACAAAGGGAAACAATCAAAAGCTAAATATACTGGAAACATTCTGCAAAATGACTGAACATCCCAGAGGGTGACTCAATACCCCCCTCCCCCACATCTATTCTTTCCACTCAATCCCACAATCCACAAGTGATTATTACAACAGCCCCCGACCCACACTGCAATGATTTTATATTGCTGTACTAAACTGCACCTTCATAATTAAATTAACTGGTATGAAATATTTTTTCTGGATTTATCTAAGGACCTTTTGGTGGTGTTTAGCTTTTCTTTTTTTTTTTTTTGGCTTCTTTTTAAGCCCTGCTTGCTCAGTGAGCTTTAGTTTGCAAATTTGTCTACAAATTCAATTGCCATTAATATTTATCATCATAAGTTAATGGATTAATAAGAAATGTGAAGATAGATATTAGAGAGTAATGGAAAGCTTTTTACAAGACCAGGAAACATACAGACTCAATATAGGTGCCAATAAAAGTCAAAAAGATATTTCATGAGCAACTTTTCTTAAACATGAAGTTTGCAACAACTGGCATCTTCCCTTTGAGACTCTTTTTTGGTTAAGAATTTAATAACTGGACAAATTAAAGTTATGTTATTTCTACAGGCAAAGATGGAAAGGTGGAAATGGGCTTAGGCAAGACCCAAAAAAGTTAATCCCAGTATACCTTTCTCTCTCTTTACTACAGTATTTCCCTTCAGGAATTGAACCAAAAACTGTACATAATGTCTTTTTTGGTACCATTTTCTTTCCTTTTTTGTGGAAGGGGTGGAGGAGGAGGTAGGGTTCACCATTTTCTGGAATTCTATTTCAACATTTTTGTCTCCTGAATCACTGTAATATCATCCCACAAACACTGTGCTTAAACATTCTTTAGTTTTCTAGATATCTGTATTTAAAGATTACAAATTGATGACTTGAAGCAAGTTTGAAATATCACAACAGGACAAGGAAAGTCAAAATTTCAAAATAATGCTTTCATCATTCCCAAATGACAGACATATAAATTAACTGATTACGGACTGTTTGACAGAAGCTGAGAACAAACAAAGGGATCAATACAGACAAAAAATGTCCCATTTGGTGGCAGAAGGTATCGAGAGAGCTAGATTAAAAGAATCTGCAAAGTCCTCATTCTGTGACATTAGAGCAAAACTTGCTATAAGTCAATCATTTTTAAAAGTTGTAGCTCTTGGAGACAAACTAAAGATTGCATGTATCTTCAATGACTCAAAAATGTACGTTTTTGCTTCCCTTAGATCACGTTCCTTTAACAGCATGAAATGTCTGGCCTCTCACTTCATGTATAAAAGGGCTACAAATGTTTACTTATTTTTGATCTTATTCAACAAGACTTCCCTTAGTATCTACATCCATGCTACTGTTACTGGTGTTTCTATAGCATTTCTTACAGTCTACCCCCTTCTTCCTTAGGGTATCATACCTGCTTCCTGAAGACATTCTCTGCATGTGTTCCAGGGGCTTGTCCAGTGCTTTGTCGTTTTGATCCTCCCGGTGACTTCAAGCCAGAGGTTATGCTGATATCTAGAGTAAAAGAAATAAAATAGCTTTGAAAGTAATTTTAAAACAAGTTTTCTGAAAGCTTAAAGAATGGGGGCTCAAACAGGGTCCATTCTCACACACATATAACGCAAATGACGTGCCCTTTATTGTGATGGGGGGGGGGGGTACAGAGTGAAATAATTACCAATTTTAAACCAATATTTGCTTGACTTTATTCACACTTTATTTAATTGAAATGAACTTATTACGAGAACGATCAATACATTTGAAGAAAGCTTTACTATAATGATGAGGTCACAATTTTATTTTCTGGCCCCTTCACCCCATGAATTAGGAAATCTAGTGGTCAGTGGATAACCAATAGGTTATTTGACCTATCGACCTTTGACTTGAGGTGTCAGACCTGCAGGTTGTCGGAATCCTCCTGGCGGCTGGGGTGAAAGCTCCTGAAGTTGGCCATAGTCCATGGGTTCTTCTCCTCTACCAGGGGCCTGACCTTGCAAAAGAGGGACACGATTACTGCTGATAATCTGGTTGTTGCAAACACTAATAGTATGGTGGCCCATATTGTCCATAATGGTAACTAGGTGGCTTCCCAAATCTTCAAAGCCTTGACCCCCTCTGCTGGTCGTGGTCATAGTGTTCCACTGTATATCTTTGGACTTGTGATTCGACCAGCCCTCAGTGGGGAGATTGGATGTGGCATCCCCCAGTTGGTATGTGAAGTTTCCCACATTAATGGTGTTGCTGGTTGGTTTTGCTACCACTGGGCTGGCGCCACCCATGCATGCAGAGCCGGCAGGACTGACAGGTTCCATTTTTGTCTCAGGTGTCTTGGGCTATCACAACAAATTAAAATTATCCACAAAATTATGACATTTCTCTGTAGCTCTTCATAATGACATTTTCTAAATGAAAAATAATATCAGCTTTACATCTCAACCCTGATATTTTTTATTCCCATTCTTGCTAAAATTCTTTTCGTCATTTACAAACTGAAGAACAGTCTTGGTTAACTCTGGGTCAACTGCAGTGATTTCAGAATGGATTACACTTCGACCTTTTCATTGTAGTGAAAAACCAATCCATATTTCGCCAGAAAGAGACAAAAAAATTTGCAACTTTGTGTAAATATATGATATGAAAAGAAAATGTTTGCTTATTACTTTGTGATGTCACATTGAGATAACGTCTAGCAGATAAGGGTACAAAAGTCTCCTGGACTGACTACAGCTATCTCAGCCAAGCTGCTGTAGCTGTAGCTATGCCTGTACAGTAACTACACTGATGACAAAAGCAAACCAGCTCAGTGGTGCTACTATAATGTGTGTAGTTACAGAGCATGGCTGAGGCAATAGCGGCTCAGCTGAGGCAGCTGCAGTCTAAGGTTTTCACACAGTGCCTCATTGGCAACCAAGCAAAGAACAGTTTGAATGATGGTGATTCACATGCACATAACATGGTTCCAAAGATGAAATAAAAATTACTGTACTTGAATTAGCATTTCAATGACAACATTTTTGCGAAGTGAGGTGGCGCCATGCTGATTATTACTCATGTAGACTACATATAACATTTCTAATATAGTTTCAAAATAACCCACCCATATAACTTGCAATCACACTACAAAGAACATTTTTTACAATGCCATTACAAAAGATTTGGCTAATAAGATACAGAAAGTCACTTGACATAGCACACCAGTGAGTGCTATCCTTCCATTTTTAAATTGCTATCACTTACCGCTGAAGGAGAGGGTGTGGAGGAGGCTGGGCTTCTTGCACCAGATCGCATAGAGATATTGTGGGTGTTGATGGTATTGGCAGATGACTGGGGTAAGCTGGGAGCATTGTTCAGAGTCTGTAGTAGTATTGGATGATGCTGCACGATATTGTGTGCTACTCCTTGACTGTGGACTAATGTTTAAAACAGAAAATGAAAATGATAAATTGGTGAAGGGCAGGGTTATTTACCTAACTGGCAGTTACTGAAAAGCCACTTAAGTTTATCCTGTGCCCAAGGACCCATACTTCCCAGTTAGACAAATGACTCTCCCTAAATGAAAGAACATTTTTCAGCAGAGGTGTATGGGGTAGACAAAATTAGTTACCAGTGGCTCCTAAACGAAAAGAATGTTGGGTGCAGGCATTTTTCCATTTGCAAACCAATTGATCAATGCTGACCAACCAAACTTTGATCGATCTTTGTCATCAATTGTGAACTAAGCTGGTGAACTGTGAACTTTATATGGATTAATATGGTTGATACATGTAATTGTTGCATCTTGTACAATGTGTATTATCATGAGACATTGGTTGCTTGATCATGTTTTTGAAGGCTTTCATGCTGTGCCATAGGAACCTAAACAAGTCACATTTTCAGGAGTATTTGGCTCTTTGATGAAATTATTTTGTAGCATTTGCAAAATATGAGGAACACTTGAAACCAATAGACCAGTTTTAAGTTTACATCTGCACATGTGTTAGTAACCTTTCTCTCAAGGTCAACAGGTCCAGGTCAACACAGCTTTTGATTTGCAATTAGGAAAACCTATACATAACAGCACAAAACTCATCTATCTAAATTTCAGTTTTGTGGAACTATGTATTAATCTTGAGAACAAAATCAAATTATCCTCTTGTTTTTATTTTTTTTGCTGCAAACATCAATACAGCAAAGTGAGAAGTCATTGCTCCAGCTTTTGTTTCTAACACACAAATGACCAGAATTATACTGACAGGGCACAGAACGGTACAAAGATTACAAAGTGTAAATATGAGGTAAGGAGGGACAAAGTATATTGGTATTGTTGCCTGACATGTCTTAACCATGTTACAAGTAGGAAATATTATCAAAACCCAAGTTTCTGTTCTCAATATTGTCTGATAGCAATCTGATTATATTTGCCGACATCTATAATTTGCCACCAACTTTATGCAACCAAACTCTGATATACCAATGTCATAAGTGCATCCTGAGGCAATTTTTAACAACTTACTTTATATGACTTTACAAGGTTCCTGCCCTTTAGAAACTGTGAACCTGATACCACAGTTTTGGCCCAAAAAGTATGGCAATAAAATTCTGAACCCGACTTCCTTTTTCACACCTTGCTCCATTGTATCTGTTTGCATCTAGCCTTCACACATTGACTTGAAGACCATGCATATTAGTTGCAATCAGCTGAACTACTGTCACAATGGATCTATTACATAACAGTTGGATGCTCACACAATGGTTCATTGTTTACCTAGGCTAGAGAGCAGTTAATCCTCTTAGAGGAGCTGTCAGGTAGGGCATGAAGTTTAGATATCAAAGATAAACAGGTTTTGCAACAATCTTGACAACTTCAAGTAACGGCCGTTTATTTCTTCATGTAGGGTTAAGGTGTCTCTAATCAATCCAAGGACAAAAAGTACAATAAAAAATAAAGAAAAAGAAAGTAGTTGCCAACAATGTAAATCCATGACATCACACCTGCTTGCTTCAAGTTCACTTTTTATAGAAAATGTGACCACTAACTACAATTGCCAGCATCTTGACATTACTGAACATGGAAAATTAATAAATAAAATGTAACAGAATGCTTAGAATGTTTCTCTTTAACAAATCACAAAAATTTGGTTCTGGACTACTGTATTCTTTTACTTATCAAAGAAAGGGACATTTCTGCTATGCATGTACCTACCATCTGTGGTACTGTGCAAAGTGTTATTGAAGTTACTCATATGACCCGTTTGCATGCTTGGCGATTGGTGGCTTGCAATTGGTGCCTGATGTTGTTGTTGTTGTTGTTGTTGATTATTGTGATGGAAACCCTGAACTTGTCCAGAAAAATCGTAGGCAGTTGACAATTGATAACCTGGGGATGACACTGCACTCTCATGGGGGGTGGCGGGGGAACTGAAGGAAACAGACTTCTGTGGAGTAGGGGGAGACTGACTGTATGGAAAACTTGGGAATGTTTGGTGCTGGGATGAGCTGGCAGCATGCACAACTTGAGGCTGCAGAAGGTCAAAAGAAGAAAACAGTTGCTTACTTTTCAAAATTTTGAATACTTTAAGCATGCCTGACTTATTTCAAATACGGTAGGTTGGTCGGTTGGTTGGTCGGTCAGATAAGATTTAAGAACACACCAACAGGAATGTGTTACACAGTGTCAGTCAACTCAATAGTATTGTTCAAGTTCAAGTTTGGTTTCCCTTTCGTCTCCTCTTACGACAGGCAGGAAGTATTCCCTGACTTTTCAGGTAGGCATATTCTACAACCCCCAGCCCACAGGGGGCTCACATTCTTACACATGGATGTTTTGCTTTCATAATATCAGAGTGATTAACAGAGGACAATGACATGCTACAGAAATATGAGAGCATCATGTGTGGGAGTCACCCTTGCTGTAAAACCTTTACAACTGGAGGACACATGCCTCAGTGTATACAACTGTTATTTTATTTCATATTTTGGGAGTTCTAAGCCACAACTTCTAAACTTCTGGCTTTGTCTTGAAACACCAACCACCTTTTTTTAAGCTGTGGGTCACTCATTAGATTGTTTTCCCCACTCCGTTCATTTATGTGCACCATCCTGTACATCCTGCATGGAAGGGGTTGTACATGTTCAAAATGACAAAATTCCATGACTTTCGAGAATATTGACTTAAATTTCTAAGAGCTTTTTTAAAACAGTTAGATCCCACACTTCTATCTTTTTACTGCAAAATAAGTGTATCTGAACATTGAGAAATTCAGAAGAATATGTCCATATCCTATAAAATCCCTGACTTTTCCAGGCCTGGAAACTTAATTTCCAATTTTCCCTGACATTCCAGGATAACCAGGACGTGCGCAAACCCTGGCCAGGTGGGGCCATTGTAAAAGTTGTGGGTATGACTCTGTCTGGAAAGCAAGTCCTGGGCCTCCCAAGACCCCTACTATAAAATTGTAAAGTAAATAGCTGGGCCCTGGACTAGAACTGCAATTTGTCACAAATCACAAGACTCAAAGCAGGGCCCTGGACTAGACCCATTAGTACTTTTCACAAATAACAAAACACATAGCTTGGCCGTAGACTAGAACTGTGAGTAACTAGTCATAAGTGAGAAGACTCATAGCTGGGCCCTGGAGCCTAGCCTAAAACTGTGAATTAGTAACTGTGAGTGTTTTTTTATAGGTCACAAAACTCAAAGCTGGACCCTAGACAAGAACTGAGAAAGTTTGTCCCAATCACAAGACACACAGCTGGGCTCTAGTCTAGAGCTGTGAGTAACTTTTGAAAAGTCGCAAGACTCATATTGTAGCTGGGCCCTGGACTAGAACTGTGAGTAGTTTTTCATAAGTCACAAGACTCATATTGTAGCTGGGCCCTGGACTACATAGAACTGTGAGTAGTTTTTCACAAGCCACAAGACTCAAAGCTGGGCCCTGGACAAGAACTGTGACTATGGTATAAGATCCTTATTATATTACAATGCTGTTTCTGACATAACAGTATGAAACCTACCACAGGGAGAACAGCTCAAGTGACTTTCAAGAGTGTGGTATCAAGAGAATCAATCGAATCTATTCAAACTTGATAAGAGTGCCTGCTATCTCATACAATCAGTTTAAAGTAAACACTATTTAGAGCACTTTTATCACTTGCTAGAATGGTAAAGCAGCTATTCCTAGATTCTCACAGCAGCTAAGCATCACACACTGTACGTCATGCAGTGTTTAGGTGCCAAAGGCAGTCAGATCTCACTCCAATTTTTGTAGTAGTCCAAAGAAATTCTCAATTGGTACAGCTCTTTGATTGACAGCAAGATAAAAAAATTGCAGAATACTGTGGCTCATATTACACAGCATGTACTGTACCAAGAGTACTGATTTACACACTGATGTTTTGTATACTCACCCTGACGCAATAAACTGAGATTGTGTCTGGATGAGTATGAGTTTAAGACTGTTGTAAGAGGGGCTTAAATAAATAGTAAGGACATTTGGAACTGTTTGGGGTGAGAGGATTGAGACTTTAAAGATATGTCTCTTCATAATCTTTGATGTAAAGATAAACTTTGTGCCGTTCAGTTTTTTCAGGGACAGTTGGGAATTTTCGAGAGTTTAAAGGTAAAATTCAATTGTCCACTTTGGAATTTATCGAAGCAATCCCTATAAATACTGAGATGTGCTTCTTCTCTTTCCCTTCCCCTGAACTCTTACCCTTCTCCATCTTCCCACCCCCACACAGAAGATAATATTAGGTTAGATAGAGTTTTACGGCCCAGTTTCCAACCAAGTGGTTCAAGTTAAGCCGGCCACAGCCATTTTTCCAGTTGTGAATCATTGGCATGTTTTTTTCCCTACTCCATAATATTGCTTATGCTAGGCACCAAGCACAATGGCAGTAGGTTCTTTTCCCACAGTGAAGAGATTTTGATCATATGTAAACGTTTCAAGGTTTTCCGCTCAAATGTTAACACTTCATGTTTGGCACTTGTCACTCACTCTGTGGGCCAATGATTGTACAGTGAACTGCTTAGATGCATACTTAACATGATTGCAACCACCCAAATTGTAAAATTTTGAAATTTCAAGACTACAAGGCAATTTGTCTGGACCAAGGTCCCAAAATACCATGATTTTCAAGACTTCCAATTTTCCCTTCTGCATAGATCATGTTTTGGTTTTCAAGTTTCTGTTTAATACTCACCGTCATGTCCACATCCATCAATGAATTAAAACTGTCATGGTTGAAGTACAACTCATTTGGGAGTTCACCCATAAGTCCTAGTTGACGTGGGTCATTCTTTGATGGTGTTTTAGAAAGTATTTCTGCAAATATGAAAGAGGAGGCAATTCATTTTGACATCCATCCTAAATTTCTCTTTGAAATACTATGCACAAGGAGAGCCATGGACCTTGCATCTTTTGAAATATTGAAAGTTTGGGTGAACAAATTATTCTTGAGCAACACACAACTAAACTTCCATCTGCAGGACACTTATTTCTTGAAAGAAGCCTTCCAAAGCGCCTTATAATTGATAATCTATCACGCTGTGTCAATAAAAATTAGTTTTAAAAAGGATGAATTTTTCTTGAAAAACAAAGCAATACTTCCCTTCATGAGCTTGTTCAAGCATTTTTTTCAATGAATGCTTTATTTAAAAGCTATTATTAAATATCTTACAAGAGGTCTATGAATTTCAAAGAATGGATTCATACTAGTACTGTAAGTTACAATTTGTCACATTTCAAATTTTCAGAATATCACAGGGAAGCCATAGTTGTCATTTTTCTTTATCTTTGGTGGGGGAGGGGAATTTTGTTACCTTTACATGTTAAATAACATACTATATCAATTTTGCATAAGTCACAAATGTGAGACACAATATTTGTCAAATACCACTTGATGCAGCATAAACTGCATTTAAACAGAACACAAATCTAGCTTAGTATTTGGAAACCCTTCCTAACAAGAAACAAACACAAAGAAATGGTAAATTATAATTAATTTATTTCCAAAAAGATGTCGTGTAAGCATATTTTGAAATGTAACAAAAATTTGTATTCATCACAGAACTTTGCTATAAACCAATTTGTCGCATAATGTCACAGAATTTTAAGCAAGGGAGTTTTGTCACAGAATATTATTATTTCACAGGGAATCCCTTCTCTGAAATTACTGTTTACCAAGCTATGTGATGTTTGTCTTGACAAAATTTAGTCTTGAAAAAGAAGTATTTTCATAAAACAACCCATTTTTTCAAGATTTTTACTAATCCAGCTTCCAAGGTCTCGGCACGCATTACCTTCACCTGGACACATGGGAAAATATCAGTACTTCAGATATGAAACAGTTCCAGGTATACACACATTAGCTAATATGCTGCTCTAAACCTTGTTAAAGCTTTTGGCATTTGAGTTTATAAAGTCAGCCATGGCCAAGACTAAAATTAATTTAGGCTTAATATTTCTATGGGATCAAAATAGTCAGACCCTTCAACTTTGCCCCAGACTCTTGAAAAGACATGTCAGGACCCTTGGATACTGAGCTCTAATTAATACAATGTTCCTATGTTGGAAATATGTTTATCCAGTTTTAGAGTGCCCCCTCACCCCATCCCCAACAAATTATAACCATTTAACCATTTTATATCTTACCTTCAAATGATTTTAAGTCATTCATAAATGAATCGTCTACTTCTGGCAACAAGGTGCTTAGATCCCCCTGCAGGTACTCTGGAAAGTAGTTTATCATATGAGCTGAAGAAAAGAAGAATTTTATCACATTACAGCATGGAAGAATCCAAACGGTCAACTGATGGTCAGATTTAGTCAGCTTCAATTGGGAGCCAACAATTTGAATAATTTCCAATCTTTTATTTACATTTATCATAGACCTTTTTCCTAATAGTATATACAAGGGATTGTGGAATTGACATTTGGTGAGCATCATTTCTGTCAATACCGTTTTGCTGTTGTGAAAAACATCACACCCCAAAATCTTATCCCATAATCCTTTGCAATTCCTACTTGGAGAAGAGGTCTACGGACAGTTTTATTCTAAAAAATAACCCTTTACACAATGAATAGTGGGGCAGTTGATCCACAGAATGCAGGGGTAGTTGATCCACTGAATACTAGGGCAATTGTTCCACTGAATACCAGGGTAGTTGATCCACTGAATAATAAGTTAGTTGATCCACTGAATAGAGGGGTAGTTGATTCAGTTTCACAATACAACTTTAGTTGGGACAGACAAAATCAAACTTCTAACAATTTCTACTGTATAGCAGATTTGTGAAACTTGACAAAATAGATGTATAAAATAAAACCTAAACCAAATTTGTTACCTTGCATAAATTATCAATAAACTAATTAACTCTGAGGTTTCATTAACCTTCCCACAAGCACAGTTTAGGATTTGGTAGCAAAACCTACTTTCTTCTGTGCAGGAACTGAGATGTTCATCTTTCAATTGATTACGAAACGAACTTCAAATGTGTTCACAATAAAGTAAAAATCTACTGCAGCTTGCAGGTTGGACACAAAATTCCCTTTCTTTGTCTATCAAATACAGGAACTATGTCTAACATCAGCATCAAAAATTGCCCTTCTTTGTACTAGAATAAAAACTTTTGCACTTCGCCTGCAAAACACAGCTGACTTTTCCTATGGTGTGAATCCTCATTTAAGGTTTATGTGAAGTCCACCCTTTATGGACAAGAAAGGATCTATAAAAACTTACTGACTTTCTTTGGTGCTGGGACTGTGAAGTGCTTCTTCTTCCTACTTATAAAAAGAGTGTCTGAAAAATCTTTGAAAAGGTCATCGTTGACCAGCTTTCCCCCAGTCCCTGGGGATAAAGGGGGATGGGGAGAGTTCAGGTCAATTGCATTGTCATCAACAAATTCTGCTAATGATGAAGGATGATTGGCTGGCCGGTGCTGTATGAAGAAAAGTAATAAAATAAGACATTACAGGCAAATTAGTCGCAATATTTTATACTGTATCCCTCATCGTGTTAGCGAGATATGTCTCCATGAAGACACTTCAGTATAAAAAATATTTTAATCTGCTTGTACCTGCATTGAAAGAGAGCCCTGTGTTTTCATAACTAGTTCCCATTGTAGATTGTTGTAGTGCTAAACTAGACTGGTAGTAGTAACTTTCATTATTTTCATAAATTTCTTATTATATATACAGTATTATATTAATTTTAATTATTATAAATACTTTTTAATTTACTGTAGTTTAAGGCAAAGTGGAGAGCACCCTCAATTAACTCGGCATGATAATATTTAAAACTAAATACAATTTCCCTCAGGCATAATGTAACACTGACAACATATTCCATTCTTGAAGATATTCTCAATTTGACTACCCAGATGTCAATTTACAAACTTCCCTAAGGTGAAAATAAGTGGAAAATGTGGGAGAGATTAAAATGAAGTATGATTCCCAGAGAACCAAAAAAAAAAAATATTGACTGGAAGACTGGTCGAAATGGAGGAATGAAATCAGTGACTGCTTCAAAGCATGAAAATACTGTAGACAGTATATGTACTGTAGCTGTTGTACTATTTAAAGAATGGCACAAATTAACATAAACGTCTCATTATACTGAAGGTAATGTACAATAAAGCTGAGTAGGTGATATGTATATGATGACAGGAAGCCCCATTTCAAATTGCAACTCTGATGAGTGAAAAGGCTATTTAACCTTTCCACATGTATGGCTAGTTATTAAGTTAGACCATTTAAGCTATTGACAACAAACAATTCTTAACATATCATTTCTGAAAAAAGACTTGGTGCAGGACCACATTTTGCAATAATATTTACAGTATACCAACCATACATAGGAATGCAATAGCATCAGCTGTTCATCTAAAAAATTCCCTCTTTCTCATGGATTGCGTCAAATTTTGGAAAACAGTACTTAACCTTAGAACATGTATGCCCACGTACCACATTTGCAATAATAGTAATCCTAACATTAGGACTGCCATATCAATGCCAGCTATTTGTCTAAAAAATTCCTCTTTCTGTTATATCCTAGCATAAACTTTGGAAGACAACTTTTAATTTACAATAGACACAGCAGGCTGGTTCAGAAGTGCAACACAATTACAACAGTAACCTGCTCACTGGACCATGAGTAGAATAACAAAAGTGTCTATGGGTAATACATAGGGACAGTGACATCAGAGAAAAACCACAGAATGGCTACTGCATCATTTGAAAGTCAGGCTGTGCAACTAAGTTACATTTCAGTTGGCAATTCAACATAATTAGAATTAAAGGATATTTGAAAGAACATGATATTTTACATTTCAATTGGCAAATATGACGACATCCACAAATTCACTATGCAATTATAAATGGTGAGACCGAGACTATTTCACAACTATCCCAATATTATCATTTCCCCAACGCTCCCTAATTTAAGAACCTCTAGGATTCGATACTGATATAATTACTTCCTGTGCACACTCAAATTGTTTTTGCTGTGAATACTAACCAACTGGCAAATTTTAAGTCATAGTAAATCAGGGTGGGAGAGACTTGTCATTCAATCCATTTTATTTTTTTCTAAAAAGTCTTAGAATTTTCAGATGTGAAATCCCCAAACTCCCCCCTCCCTCATCCTGGTGGGTGTACTTTTGAGCCACTATACTATACTTGTCCCCTTGCTATAAATTGCATATTACCTGTACAACGTGTACTACCTGGAGTGGTTTTCGCACCACGCCCTCATGTTGTCCTGATGGACTAGTAGATTGTCCCAAATACTCTTCCACATAAATTTGCTACATATGTAGGCTGCATTAGTGCCGAAATCTGTGCTGTCTTCAAACCTTTTTGTCTTCAAGCCTTTATGTCTGGGGCATCACACTGAGAGTTTCACATTTCTTTCACTTTGTACCTTTCTCCCTTTGAACCTACTCTTGTTTCTTCCCAAGGTCTCCCTGTAAGATTCTGGGACCCAAAACTTTCTAGGCTATTCCCCCTTTTAGGCTTTTAGCTTACGCTACTTTGCCTAACGTTAGTTTCTTGCATAGCCAGGGTAGCTCTGAGCTTAGCATGCACTACTTTGTTCAAGCCATTGTAATATTCTATTGTTCCTTTGTTTTTGACTTGTTCTCCCTGCAGGTCTAGGCTTTGTCCTGACCTTTGCCCCATTCAGCCATTATTAGCATGCTTTGCAGTTTGTACTTTCTTGGTATTCACTTCACTGGCTAGACTTGGAATCTGCCTAGCCTGCCTGAGTAGTATTTCTTGCCTTAAAAGCTACTGTTTGTACTCTTCTCCATTTTTGTGATCCTTCTCCTGCCCATGAAGCCTTGTCATTCATTGTCTTTTACCTCTTTTTGGTGCTTTATCTGCATTAGAGTGACACCAAGCAGTTGGTGTGGAGTGCTTATCGAGTTGTCACGAGTTGTGCGTAGCGCACGCCGCACTTTGTAATGTTGTCATTAGCTTTCGCGTTCACCTAAAGACATGTGGAACAAATGCAGACTTTTATTTTCATCATTTCATCTATTAGGTAAAGGAACTGTTTTTCTACCAAGCATTATTCACCTACTTTGAAGGTTCAAGTATGTTTATGCACATAGGCCTAATGTTATACAAGCACCCACATGTTTGATGCATTAGGCTAGTTAGTTAGATACAGCAACTGTGACTTACAAATTACAGGCTAGCAAAATGTGTCCGGGCAAAGAACTTCCAAGGAATGAAAGCCCCATGGACAAGTAATAAACCAATGCAAATTTCAAACCCTGCCCAAACCCCAATTTTTGTAATAGTCTACCAGAAATTCTCAATTGGCACAGCTCTTTAAACAGCAGCAAGTTCAAAAAATGCAGAGTTCTGAGCTCCTATTATACAGCAAGTACTGTACAGGAAGTGTTTTGATTGGATCCTGTACTCACCCTGAAGCAATAAAATGAGATCTTATGCACGCGAAGATGAATTAACACAGTTGTGGGAGAGGCTTACAAAAGTAGGTTACGAGACCAGGGGGCCGTTCCACAAAGAGTTACGCACAATCTTAAGTTTGATTCCCCATACTTAAGCCAACAGTTAATCATACTTAAGATCGTGCGTAACTCTTTGTGGAACGGGCCCCTAGAACAGTTTGGAGTTAGAGGATCCAGCCTTTACTCCTTTTTCCTCCAAAAAGTCTTAAATTTTTCAGATGTTCAAAGTTAAGCTTTAGAATTCAAAGATAACAAATCACTTGCACTTAGAGTAGAACAACTCCCATTGCGTAAAAAAAATTTTTTGCAAATAACATTTTTCTGCGACCTTCTGAAATATTTTCACAATCCTCAAAAGGGTTCTGACCCCTTCTTTGCTGACCATGGGCTGTAAATGGGTCAAAAACCTTCATAAAACAGACACAAAAAAGCTTACTGTCAGGACATCTTTGCTGAAAGTCCTCCATTTGTTGTAATTCCTGACCACTGCCCCAAGTTCTTCTGGTTTGTATCCAGTTAAAGCTGTCCTGCCTTGTATCACATCAGACTGAAAAAAAAAAATGAGAACAAAATTCTGTTAGTGTACAGCAAGTACTTTCAATGGAAGTACAAAAGTAGGGTGTATATAAAAGATAAAAGAGGAAGCAGGGTTTACATGATGTGAATAACAGGTAAGAGGCGTGGGGTACATTTAAATTTTAAAGGGGATCATTGAGTTGATATTGGTTACTTAAAGGTCAAGAGGGGCATGTTGCCAAGATTGCATTATGTGAAGGTTACTAGTGTGTAACATGGGGAGGGGTCTTTGAGGGTTTCCCCCATCCACCTTGGAGGAAGAAGCTTTTTATGTCTCCAGATGCAGAAAAGTAAATGCCACAACAAAGACTAAATAAAATCTACCGCAATCACTTTTTTTGCCACTGTTATTTCTAACCCTGCTTCATGGGGGAAGCCCCCCTTTCCAGCCCACTCTTGTCACGCTGCTTTCACGTTTCCTGAAAAACGAAACACACATCAATGGTGACAGTCACATAATTTGTTTTCTTCTACCTCTTCAGTATCTCTTGGTAAAAAGAATTCTATAACTGGGGAATCCCCATTTTTTTGTAATCTTTTTTACTGGCAACCAGCCAAGAAAGCCTGGCATTGAAAAACAAGTCAGACTGAACAATCCACATCAAGCTGAAGTATAGAACATTTCAAACCACAATTTCACACTCGAAAATTTCTGGAAGTATAATATTAATCATACTCAACCTGTTTCTACAACCAAGGGCTTTTGTTTGCATGAATTTTAAACAGTTGAAATGAAATATTACCAAATGTTAACAATATTACACACACACATTTACATCAGGCCTCCAGAAAAATAAGAAAACAAAGTGTAAGCACCTACACCTGTACCTGTACCCCAAATTCCCCAAAACTCGAAATAGACACCTGTAGTCATGTTTTTTTTTTTTCTGGGGGGAGGGGGAAAGGAAAGGTGGGGGTGGGTGGGGGAATCTGTTACTGTAGCTGCACTAGTGTCTCTCAAGAAGTCATATGCATGAAAGTTGCTGAAAATGAAAATAACAATTCTCTTATGCCAGAATGGAGCAAAACTCTGGGCATATTATATACTGTACAACCACTATCCTACAGGGGGTGCCCTTTAGAGGGGAGATGTTGCTGGTGCTAAAAGGTCTTGTGCCAGATGGTCTTGTGCCAGATGGTCTTGTGCCAGATGGTCTTGTGCCAGATGGTATTGTGAGGAGGAGAAAGACAGACCCAAACATCTACCAATGGCTTGACACAGTGCTGTGCCTTAAAGCTTTGGCCATAGAAACCTGTAAGTATAAGTAAAAATTAACCTTATACTTACTAAAATTCCATCCCCCCCCCCAAAAAAAAGAATACCCCCTACCCCCCATTTCCCCCAACCCCCCCCCCCCCAAAAAAAAAAAAAAAAAATGGAAAGGGAAATTTAACTCCTCCTCAATTTCATCTTCCCTATTTGTTTGTACAATAGGTAGAGTAAATGACTAAGTTAATTACCACAAGTCTCGTGCTTGTCTCAGGCAGCGGAGATGAAAACTGACAAACAGCAGACTTCTTCCTTTTTATGTCTGTAAGAGAGAAAACAAAAAAAAAAAATCTATTACATCACAATTGTCATAACAACCCATACCATACTTGGACCAAGGGCATGTTTAAGGAAAATGACCCTGCATGTCAGCAAACGACTGGAGGGACCTTAAATCTCTGCTCCCAGCTGGTGTGTTACAGTATATATAGACTACTATAGATTGGCAACTTGATAACAAGGGGCTAAATTTTTCAAACTGCCAATGACATTCAATTTATACCCACCACCATTGCTTTGGAGACTGCATTCATCAGGTAAAAAATAATTAGACCACTTGAATAATTCAGAGTATACAGAAGTGTACAGGAGTGTATGTTGAAGATTTCCAAGATATTGAGCACTGAGACTAGGCTTGGTATAATTCTAAGTTATACTGGGCACATTCAATCAGGGCCAGGGTATCTTGAAGTTTACAATAGGTGATAAACAGGCCTACACAATATTTTTGATAACAGGATAGAGACTTTTGAATTTTGAACAGAACTTGTGTTTGCCGCATTTTTGTTGGAAGGTTATTTCTCGTGGAAAATGAAGACTGAGAATGCATTTTCATACCAGTACCACACCAACATGTTGGTTGGTAGGGGGTCTAATTGCATGATTCTAGGGTCACAATACCAGTCTGTTTTGCCACATTATGTTCAAGTACTGTACAGTAATACATCAAATTTTGTAGCTCCCTTACACAAGGTGAGATACTGTATGCACTGGACAAAGACTAAGACAACTACAGTAGCATACTGTTTTGTTGCACTTTGTGGAGATCGAGTGCACCACTAGGCTTGATTTCAAAATTACCCACATAAATACATGTAGGGCAGTAAGTTTATACTTCAGGCATTATTAAAAGTCCTGGGTGTATTGTACAGTATGATTGTCTGACCAGCACAATTGATTTTGACAAAAGAAGTTTATCATCACCATGCATTATAAATACCAGGGTCCCAATTGAAACAACTCTTGATGTTTACGTTGTTATTTCATTCAGTTTAACACCTTTTAATTTATTAAGAAACCCTGTTGTACATTCTATGTATTTCATATGTAGCTACATGCATGCCATTATATACCTGCATAATTTGTTTATGCCAAATACCACAGGTATTTACCACTGACAGCATTACTTAGTGCTGGACGAAAAAAAATCATATCAGGGGATCAACTGTTTACAATTTATTCTAATCTAACAATCCCTGGATTACACTGGATTTCAGAAAAACTTGAAACCTGGAATGGGATGTCAAGAGCAGGTTGAACCAGGGCTCAAAATAAACTTGAACCGAGACCTATAAAAAGCTTAGTGATTCTTTGCTGCTGAAATATAAGTCTGTATGATTTTTTCTTAATTGACATCTCTGTAAGATAAATATAAACAATGGAGTGGGGTTCACCTTCTCAACATGGATAAGCACATACAACATGTATGTGACAGTAAGTTAGTTAGATGGGATAAAAGACCACACCAACATGTATGTGAGAGTAAGTTAGTTAGATGGGATAAAAGACCACACCAACATGTATGTGAGAGTAAGTTAGTTAGATGGGATAAAAGACCACACCAACATGTATGTGAGAGTAAGTTAGTTAGATGGGATAAAAGACCACACCAACATGTATGTGAGAGTAAGTTAGTTAGATGGGATAAAAGACCACACCAACATGTATGTGAGAGTAAGTTAGTTAGATGGGATAAAAGATCACACCAACATGTATGTGAGAGTAAGTTAGTTAGATGGGATAAAAGACCACACCAACATGTATGTGAGAGTAAGTTAGTTAGATGGGATAAAAGACCACACCAACATGTATGTGAGAGTAAGTTAGTTAGATGGGATAAAAGACCACACCAACATGTATGTGAGAGTAAGTTAGTTAGATGGGATAAAAGACCACACCAACATGTATGTGAGAGTAAGTTAGTTAGATGGGATAAAAGACCACACCAACATGTATTTGAGAGTAAGTTAGTTAGATGGGATAAAAGATCACACCAACATGTATGTGAGAGTAAGTTAGTTAGATGGGATAAAAGACCACACCAACATGTATGTGAGAGTAAGTTAGTTAGATGGGATAAAAGACCACACCAACATGTATGTGAGAGTAAGTTAGTTAGATGGGATAAAAGACCACACCAACATGTATGTGAGAGTAAGTTAGTTCGATGGGATAAAAACCACACCAACATGTATGTGAGAGTAAGTTAGTTAGATGGGATAAAAGACCACACCAACATGTATGTGAGAGTAAGTTAGTTAGATGGGATAAAAGACCACACCAACATGTATGTGAGAGTAAGTTAGTTAGATGGGATAAAAGACCACACCAACATGTATGTGAGAGTAAGTTAGTTAGATGGGATAAAAGACCACACCAACATGTATGTGAGAGTAAGTTAGTTAGATGGGATAAAAGACCACACCAACATGTATGTGAGAGTAAGTTAGATGGGATAAAAGACCACACCAACATGTATGTGAGAGTAAGTTAGTTAGATGGGATAAAAGACCACACCAACATGTATGTGAGAGTAAGTTAGTTAGATGGGATAAAAGACCACACCAACATGTATGTGAGAGTAAGTTAGTTAGATGGGATAAAAGACCACACCAACATGTATGTGAGAGTAAGTTAGTTAGATGGGATAAAAGACCACACCAACATGTATGTGAGAGTAAGTTAGTTAGATGGGATAAAAGACCACACCAACATGTATGTGTTATATAGTAACACCTAAAAAAAATAAAAAGGAACAATGTTGGGGTAAAATCACCAAAAAAAAGTAAATATGGGGTCGATTTCCACTGAAAGGACAAGGCTAATGTGCATGTCAAAAATTTCTTCTATAAAGTTTACTCTCCTCGAGAAAGCCCCAAACAGGGAAAGAACGTCTCTGTGACAGTTTCTAGGTCAGGCACAGCATTATAATATTCAAGAGATCACTCAAAGTTGTCGCTGCTGAAGCAGTATTGTGTTACGAGGTTTTAAATTCTGACCTTTGGTGATTAGAAATGACCTTTGAGCTCCATCAAACATTAAAGGTACATGCATCTAAATATGGGCAATGCACATGCCATCTCTGAGACTGCTCACTGTGATACAGTAATTCTCAAGACATTGCCTTTACAACATTTTTACCTTCTAATCTCTTTTGACCCCAAATGACCTCTGGCCTCAACTTAAAACAATAGGGTTCATCTTCTTATTATGGACAATGCACATGCTTAGTGTGAGATCCCTTAATGTCATCCCCTGCCCCCTGTGGGCTGGGGGTTTAGAGAATATGCCACGGCTCGAAATATTGAGCAGCACCGACGGCAATGGCTATCACGCCCTTGGCTGATTGCTGTGGTGCCCTGTGAAATTAACCTTCACAGAAGGCCAAAACTGCCGTGGTGCCCTTTAGCATGTGGCTATCAGTGCTGTTCCAAAATTATAATGAAAACTATTCAACATTAAACAACAAAAATTTAAACAAGGAGCATTCATTTGATAACCACTTTTTACCATTTCAGTCTCAGATTACACCTCAAAATTGCGGATAATCCCCGTTTACTTTTAAAGAACTAGTACTTCCCACAGTAGTACTGTACGTGCCCAGGGGGACTACATTTCCCTCTGAAAAATGCCATGTTCTATGGAGGCTGCTACAAATACAACTGAATTTGAGGAATGCACAAGGAATGGTTAACAGATTTAATAGCGTAAAATCGGTCAGGGACATTAAAGTAGAAATCTTTGACAAAATTCAAAATGCACTGTACTCCAAGATGGCAGAACAGGAGACATGGTGTTAGAACAGTTTTTCTGAGCAGCGCACAAAGCATAAGAATCACGCAAAAGCATGGGGGAATATATATATATGTCTGCAAATATATCTTACACTGCATGTGCCAACTGCGCCACACTGCACTGTTGATTCTGACCCTGTCGATGTATGACATCTTAGTATTGGCCAGACGCTTTGGTTTAGGCGTCTTGAATTCGATTGGACCATTTCCATCTCTGCAAATGAAACAGGAAATCAATATCAGTAAAAGAGAGATTTGCACATTGACAGCAATGAAACAGCAGTACACAACATACCATACGTACACGGTACAGTGCCTGTATGTCTGTATACAGTTACAATCAGTCCCATCAGTAGTTTTAACTCCCAGTTGATTTCCTGATAATTTTCACAAAAAAATTAAAGTAACAAATCCAAACGCAACATTAAAATATTAATACCTCACAATTGAACGTACTTAATAGGCTCACTGCACATCGATACCAAGCCCCAAGGTTGAAGTTAACCAAGCTTATAGGCTTAATGTAACCATTCTTACCTGCTCCTTAATTGTGGGAGCCTCTCGGAGCCCCCCTCCCCGCCCTTCTTGCAGAACAGTGAGCTGAGTGCATGCATGGGCAGGGATCCATGTTGCACTGTAGCTTGTTAAGCAGATCTTCATTCATAGTATACTGCCACGAGGACAGGCTACAGATAAAGGTACAGTATCATATCCATAGTAGGATGAGGTAAGTATCCTTTGTCATCATCCCCCACCATTGTACAAATGTTTCAAGATGTAATCCTATTGTGCAAACTGAAAACACTTGGTACAGGATGTTAAAATGGCTGAATCTAGTCCCATGTGATGAAACCTGTGGAATATACACAACTCAAGTTTGGTTTTCCTACAGTAGTAATGTACTACTGTTTAGAAGAAAAATCAATGAATGCCATCAAAAGTACAGCAAGCATGAGTAAGAACACAGTTTACTGTACGGAAGTATTGGCTAGAGGTTAACTCTTCAAATTAAAGGCCCTGTTCTCTCACCCCAAACAGGACCAATTCTCCTGACCTTCTTCCTGAAGCCCCTCCCACAATTTTCTAAAATTCATCCTCTTCCAGACACAATCTCAGTTTATTGCTTCAGGGGAGTATAGTAAAACTCAATTTATATAATCAAAACACTCTCAGTACCATACATGCTGTGTAATATAAGCTTTGGCACTCTACATTGTTTGAATTAGTTGTCAATCAAAGAGCTAAGCCAATTGGGAATTTTGGTACCCGGGTACCAAAACTGTAGTTTGGGGTGAGAGGTTTGGCCCTTTAAGGTGCTGCAACATGCTGCATTTGGTGTTCAGATTATGAGCCAGGTAGGGTTAGGCAAGATAGGGTTACATCAGTCAGCTTTAAAGGGCAAGAGCAGTCACCCAAAGCTATTTTGAAGCAAATTTTAAATCTCACTCACTGTCTCTTCTAACCCTTTGAAATATCTTTCATAATATAATTATTTTGGACTTGTGGACTGTGTGGTCGGTCACTCCTGGTAAATTTCATATATTTGAGGAGAAAAGATACTGTTACCTGATTCTCATGAGCCAATCACAAATTACTGTATGTCAGACAACTACTGTGCACTGAATTTGGGTAACAGCTCCTTACATGTAACTTCACTCATGGCCTTTTTTCGGCCCTATAAATTGGAAGTAATCAAAAGCGGAAGGTGGGGAGGGGGGGATGAACAAGATAGGGAGTAAAGAGTGGGCTACAGTGAATTAATAAAGTTTTACAAAGAAAATCAAACTGCCATTCTTTGTCAGAATAATTCATTTTGTGATTTTGACCAGTTAGTTAGTTACTGTAGTTAGATGGAGTTTTACGGCCCAGTTTCCAACCAATTGGTTCAAGTTGAGCCAGCCATGGTCTTTTTTCCAATGTTCCACTAGCTGGCGTGTTTTCTCTTCTTACACTGAGCACCAAGCACAATGGCAGCAGGTTCTGTTTTCAAAGCGATTTTGACCAGAAAATATCAAATTACCCACAGCAAGTATACAATGTTCATGTGAATTGTTGTAAACAAAGTAATTAGCCTACAGATTTACTGTGATACCTTTTTATAGCGTAATTACTGCATAAATGTGTGACTAGTACCCACGCACTTCACAGGTCACCAAGAAAGACAACTATATAGTATTCCACATTGCATCAGAGAATAATAAAAATCTGTTGTATTTGGTATTAAGTCCAAACTAGGAACTACTGTTTTTTAAAAAATCTCTTTTAAAGAGTGCTATTTGATCTAGTTTTCATACTCCCTATCTTTCATTCCTGGCCAATGCTGTACAGTATAATACACTGCAGTACAGTGCAATACCACACAGTTGAGAATCTACCCAGCTTAAAACAGCTGACTACACAGCTTAAACAGCTTATTCCAACTTTGTTATTGTGTCATGCATCATTGCACACAGTGTTGCAATAATGCAAGCCCACTAAACAAGCAAAAAATTCATTATTGTAACTTAACGAACTTGATACTTTTTCCAAAGTCTTTCCATCTCTGAAAAAGAGCTCTTCAGCAAAACCAAATTAAGACATGCACCAAAAGAAGGTTATTGCCAACTAATGGCTGCACAGAGTAATTGTACAAGCAAAGCTTAGTATGGAATTGTTTGCAGCAACTGTACAAATTGTACATAAAGAGGATCAAAACTCATTCAGAGACAGACACAATACAGTACGGATACAGAGCTACAGTAAATTTCACTTGTAAGCCTACAGTAAATAAATGTTGGGAAATTTTCAAGACAGTGGAAAGCTGTGCTAAAAATTATAATATATCCAATTGTACAGTGCAGGTTCTAAACAGAAGACAGCATTCACAGTCATTGCGCTGTCCAGAGGACACAGAGCCAATTTTGAAGTGCGGGGGCTAATCATCAAAGCGGCCTAATACTGTATGTCCAATAAAATAAATGCAGCTTAAGGCGGCCCAAAATGCCCACAGCAAAGATGCGGGGGCTAAAACCCCCCTAGCCCCCCGTCTCCGAAGTCCCTGTTGACTCATGGTAAAACTAGTGCCCCTCAGAATGTCTATGTTTGTAATACAGTAGACCTACAGTACAGTTGAACTGCTCATTTTGGCTGCCTTTTTAGAGGGTTTTTCGAGCCCTGCAATTGTTTCCAAAAAGTATCACTGGCTCAGAAACCATAAGTACTTACAGTATCAGGGCTACTCTGCAAATATTGTAAAACTATACATAACTGAGAACATGCCCATGTATGCAAAATCACTAAATACTGTACTTTTGTTGGGTATTGCTGTTTAGTATTTGATAATATAGTTAACAACATGAAAGCATGAATTCTTCAGAGCAAAAGTGGTAAGTAGTTTTCCCAAACTTATTTTAAAGGCCTAGTTTTCTCACCCCAACACAGTTACAATTGAATATTTCTGTGGACTATTACAAAAATTGTAGCTTAGGGTGAGATTAGACTGCCTTTAAAGAAAGAGCTTAATTTGACAATTTTTTCCTACTTCTCTTTAAAGTTTCTTTATAATAGTTTTGGACTTTATTATTGCATATGTCCAAGGTAAACCATCCAATTTACTTACTACAATTTTCACGTTCAACCTGGAACCTCCAGACTGCAAATGGCAGATGCTTTACTGCTGGAAAAAACATGCAGTCCTCAGATTTTGGAGGCTATCCAATGATATTAATACAAAATTTCATACCTATATCAATACTGTACATGGCACTGTACATACTTTACAAAAGACAAGCTTTTGTGCTCATATTCACACATTCACAGCTAGGGACACACCATTGTATTTTAACTTGTGACAAAGTACGACATGTTTGATTGGTTTGGGTGCTTTTCACTAAATTGCACATTGTCCTGTGAGATCTTCCCCCGTTTAAAATGTCTTTACTTAATGCAGCAATTAGCCATATTACTGCAAGACTGTGTATTAAATCTTTGTGGGGGTTCTATTTTTGCA
This sequence comes from Holothuria scabra, assembly GCA_037179385.1. Taxonomy (NCBI): domain Eukaryota; kingdom Metazoa; phylum Echinodermata; class Holothuroidea; order Aspidochirotida; family Holothuriidae; genus Holothuria; species Holothuria scabra. The sequence goes on from CM074190.1 coordinate 34,567,643, forward strand.
TAATGGATCATAATGATTTTGATGAAGCTCATTGAAAATGAAAAAAAAAAAAAAAAAAATGAACAAACCTATGCAGCATTGATGTCACAAAAAACACAGAAATTTGTAGCTTGGTGGACAAAATCTTGTCATGCTGAAAAAGTACAGTGCTTTACCAGTCTGTTATAAAATTCAGTGTTGTCCCTGTACAGCTGCCCTGTAGTATACAGTATTCTCCGAAAGGTGCTGGAAAACTTGACAGTCTTTAGTAATTAATAATTTTCCTGTCAAAAGTAAACCTTCTAAGGTACTCAAGGATAGCATCCTTGACAAGTTAGAGACATTTTTGAACAGGTAGAGTGCCCACTTGAGTTGCAGGGTATTAACCTTCAGTCAAATCTGAACTTCTGATGTAAACTTCACAGAAATCTGTGCTAAGAACTGTTTAGAGTTCCCTCCTTGTAAACCAAAATAAAATTCCAAAAATATAACTCCAAATGAGGTTTTTAAAAAGGTTCCTCTTAATATAGAGAATTTTTCCAGAGCAAGCGAGATAAATACAATGACCACTCATACAGTATGCATCACACAGAAGAGTTCAGTACAGGAAAAAAACATGAGCAGATAGAGTGACCAATTGCAGGCCTGGGTATATCAACCTCATGTCCAAAATTCTGATACAAACTTCATGAAAATCTTGGAAAAGAAGTGTTTAGAGCTCTTTCTCTTTGTAAATGACAATATTCTACAATTCCAAAAGAATACATTCCTGAAATAGATTTTAAAAAGGTTCCTCTTAATAGAAGTGATTTCCAGAGCAAGCTTGATTCATAGATAAAATGATCTCTCATGTGAGCATCACACACCGTACAATAACTCAGTACTGGAAAAAAAAAGCAGATGGAGTGGAAAGTTGCAGGGTTTCAACTTCATATCATGTGTGAACTTGTGATATAAACTAAATGAATCTGACATAAGAAATATTCAGATCCGTCTCCTCTTGAAGCAAAAATAAAATTCCGAAAGGTTTCACAAAGGTTCCTCTGCAGAGAATATTTCCAGAGCAAGTGATAGTTAAAATGACCTCTCATACAGGCATCACACATCAGAACTCTTTACAGAAAAAAAGAAATCCAAGAGCTGATGACAAAAGAAAGCAGTATTCACTCCATCATTTTTCGTTTGAAGCCACGATACTGTACTGATATACAGAGTACAGGTATAGTACAACGCTGCAAACAGTACCCATACAAGCAATGCTATTTTGACCAATACTTCACAGACATTTTGAGCTTGCACAGGCCTCCCACAATACGATATATTTATTCCACATTATTTGACTGGCACGTATTTTATGACAGTAACCACAGAGACATCATCTGCAAATGCTGAATGGCAACCTGCATTCCAATCCCCTAAGTTAACAACATCGCTCGCTCCCAATTTGCATACAACTTTGATCACATCCTGACTGTAGGCACTCAATAAACAACACTCAACTGACTGGAGCTAATAAATAGCTCAGTCTATCACATGCTAAAGAATTTCCCTTTGAGGACCAACGGTTGATTACTATCGTTCACATGGCAGAGATATATCAAACACTAATAAAAGCACCTCCCTCATGACTTTCTACACTTCACTGTCCTACTGAACCACTCACATCTTAAACAATTGTACCATAGGTAATGGTGCTCAATCTGACATTTGATGATCATCTTCAGAAATGTGATATACAAGGCACACTGCTGTAGATGTCACTTGCCGTCAAAACTCGTCACGATCCTTTAGTGAAAAAGCCACCGTAATTACAGTGTGTACCAGAGGGAGAAACAGAATACATACACTACATTTCAATAAAACAGAGAAAATGGAAGTACTGACATTGTTTCTGGATTTTACGTAGATTTTTTTTAACACAACATAGGAATAATTTAATACAATATTTATGATACATCCAATTGAAAAGGTTTTGACATTGAGGCAAGAAAAGGTTTTGTAGGGGAAATGCTTTTCAAAAATTCTAAATTCAGAAGCCAGGCTACTTTTCTGTCACACTGGCTGTTAGTGGAGAGACTTTTAGGCCTTCAATTCTAAATTTTTCAGGTGCGTTACAAGTACAAATCACACTTATAAAGGAGTGTGGTAGGTCTGGTGTGCTGTCTTAAAATTTAGTACATTTTTCTCACTCAATTCTCATTCTTTTACTACTGTAGGTGTGCCAAAAAATCACACTTCTCACGATAATTTGAGGTAAGTGGTCAGTGATGGTGAGCAATTGCACTTGCACGCCTCAAAATTTGTTGCATATTTTCTTCTGTATACAGTTGAAAACCAGTGCACAAAAATCAAAATAATGTATGTAATTCTGGAACTTGCTTTAGACATACAGTAGGGCATGCAATCCAGCTACAGCCATAATTATCGTACAATACACATGAACCAAGCCAACCTCCAGCTACTCCATAGTAACTCAGCCTTCTGGGTTAGCTGTAAAAGAGGATTGAAAGGGTAATTTTTACATTTGAACACAAACTGGGGTTGGGGTTAAATAAACCCTGCTTGAGAGGTGGGTAGAAATTGAGTTTGCAGTAAAGAGCCAATTAACCAAAGTCACAAGGGGCCTATACTATTGCAGAATTTACAACTTGAAGGTTTTCAATAAACTGTCACATGTTGATATCGCGATTGGTCTTTGCAGGCAATACAGTTTCTCAGTCAGAGTTACTCCAGATTTAAATTTGGTTGTAACCTTTCAAGGCTAAATTCCAACCAAACAAGCCACATATGAAAAGTGTGTTTTAACCCCTTTGCTATGTATGGTTTTGCAGCCAAACCATACGACTGCTGAATCATGGGATAGCTTATAATAAACTTACCATGTAGAATCGTGTTTTGAAACAGGCTTTACGAGAAGATATTTTTACATGTGCGCATCCTTTTGGGACTACTAAGCAAACACAAATTTGGTTGCCTCTGGACATACAAAAAACGTAGCATTTTAATGTTCTTACCCGATACATACAGTATCTATTAGGCCCAATATAGGCATAATATGCATAGCTGAGCATAGCAGAATGCACTGACTTCCATAGCAAAATGGTTAATGCGAGAATTCAATAGGATTACTGTACCTCACTGGACTCCCTAATTCTCATTTCTGCGTATGCCATAATACTGTAATAATTTGATGTACTGTAGAAAAAGGAAGCTGCCCAAATACACATTATTTAATTGGACAGGCATGCAGAAAGAGGGAGCATCATGCTGTCCTTCTTCTCTCTAATAAAATTTCTAGAAGGGCAGACGACAAAATCAAATTTCCCATAAGTTTTTACAAAACTAGTAGTATACAGTAATTACTAAAAACTAGTAGTATACAGCACTAACTACTCATTGTATTTCCCTTAAACAGCCCAAATTTCCCTCCAAATACAAGATCTACATCTACCAAGGTTGCCCATTTTCCAATCCACGACCTATACTTATTTTGGCAAAGATTTTTCACTCTCTTTTTATTTTTATTTGGAATGGATGGAGATGCCATATGGTGATGAAGGCAGTGCAAAAGATTGCAACCAGTCTTCAAAAAATTTTCATAGACTTCATTTGTGCAGCAAAATACAATATCTACACAGCAATTTCTTTGGTACAGCAGGCATTTACTGTACAGTACTTTGCATTGACAGAAAACAGGAAGTCCAACAGGGAACAAAAAACACCAAAGGTCTTCATCAGTCCACTATAGAAATAGTTTAAAAGTACCCTATTGTGTAACAAGTTCTATTCGGCTTGGACCACAACCTGTTGCATGAGGTTTCATTTAAATGTGCAGATTTACAGTGCTGTAGGCAGAGCACATTTTAAGACCAGGCTATCAGGAAGAGAGACAACAATATCCCTGAGACTCCTTCTCCCAAGGCCCCTCTTATTTCCATTGAGAGGTACAATAGTGTATAGGTTATGATGAGACCTTTCACGGACAAGGTCCTGGTTCATTTAGGCCCCTAAACCCTTGGGGTTCCTGGTTGTGCAACAAAACCATCGGCTAATTGCTGCACAGATAGCCATCCAAGAATAAGGCAGGCATAAAACTTCAAAAACTTCAAAAGTGCATTCAGGGCTCAGAATTAGGGCAATTTATACTCAGTGGTGCCACACAACTCATTAAATTTTTAAGTTTTGAGTCCCTCAAAATTATAGGTTGTCTCTTGTAAAATTATATTGCCCCATTATAAGATTTTATTGCAAATCAGGCAAACTCACAGGTTTGTTGAGAAAAAAAACCAATATTGGGAGTTGCATTCAAGTTCATTTAACAGAATCCTGCTGAAGGGAATTTTGCTTTCAAGCAGTAAATTTTTCACATGAAGCAAGCTGATACTGTATAGGAAGGTACAGGTTAAGGAAGTTGTCCCACAGACAACTAGAAAATAAATATTGACTGCCCCTGGCAACAATCACTTGTCTGGAGCAAGTGGACAACTGTTAATTTTCAGCACTCATTTTACTTTACTGTAAGTAAATCAAACTCAACTATACCCACTTTTTAAAGTGATGTTCACCTAGCCTTTAGTAATGTAGTATGCACTACAAATTCATCTCTTAGTCTTACCTATATTGCACAGATAAATCACTGATAGACTGGCAATTGTCAGTTTGTTCAATTTTGCCAAGAAAAGAACTATTTCAAGAGAAAAGATTCCAATGCTTTTGAGAGACTCTGACTCCCTAATTATCAGGAAATTTAGTCCCAACCCATTCTTGGTTTTGCACATCAGGTCATTTTAGATACAGGAGGTCAACACTAGCAGTAAACAAGAATATGCGCTAATGCTCAATGTTACATGCACCATTGATCACTCTTTTCTTTTCTAACCCCCCCCCCTCCAAAAAAAAATGGTCCCATTAAGCAATTCTAATTGCTTAATGGGACCATTTTAGGAACATGCTAGAACTAACTTTGTTCTTTCTCTATACACTGTATGCCTGGTTTTTGTTCCATAACTTTCTTTACAGTGTTACAAGCTTGTGATATTTGAGCTGGAAAAATCCAGTTCTAACTTGTAATGTACAAGCTGAGCCTACGTACTTGTATCATACAGCTGAATTCTACAGTACTGTGGGTTGTACAGTCTCTATGCTGGCAACAACAAAGCTGAAGTCAAATGGTTATGCTTATCACATCATCTCCTGCTGGCGATGTGATTCGTCACATTCAGGTAACAGCTCATTCTATCTTGAATAAGAAATCACCCCGAAAAAATCATTGTTTTTTAATTGTAATTTACCCCTACAGTATATTTTTTGTAACTGAAAGAAAGCACTGGGGCCTCTTTTTGTAGGAATGTAATGAAGAATACAATATTCAGATGGATAATGATGAAAGCTGTATTAACTTATTCAAATTGGCATCCTGCTCTAATTTTGTTGGAGAGGGGAGAGTGGGGAAAGGAGCTGACAATTAACTCTTCCTTAACTTAATACGATGGAGAGTCACAACGTTAGCTGTTTTGAAAAATATCTAATACTAACAGTTTGATTTAAATGACTTACCAACTAACATCAATGTGTTATACAGTATATCCAACATGAGATTATACTTCCCAGAGTATCACCATTTCATAACTCCTCTCCCCCTTGTTTTGAGGATCCAATTTAACGATTAACCCCTTCACCTCAAATCTCATGATACATCTCCTTGGAAACAATGCTTCCATCATACAGTACCACACATGGCCGCAATGTATTTTAACAGACTAATTTCTAAAATTGTGTCCAGCCTCTCCTGCTGTTCTGTTTGTAAACAAATACAAATTCATGCTTATCCAATCAATTAACACACCACATCAAAATTGTCATTTCCTTGGTGAGAGCATTCTTTAAAATCTCAAAGTCAAAAATTAATTTGCATAATTTATCATCCAACAAAATTCCATTGATCATTGCGACCAAAAGTATGTGTATTCCTGACAGAAAATATGGCACTCTCTCTGCTCTCACCGTTAGTGCCTTGTCTTTAGTATCTACCATACCAAACACTGCCCCCTTTAAGTTGGCTTGGGGGCTTTCATCGTGGACTCCAAACATTGCACAGAGAAAATAGAAGTTTGTCCAAGGACCCTTCAATAAAACAACATTTCTATGAATTTCCATGTTACACAGTATATAAAAGATGCAACAGAACTGATGAAAAGAAGACTCCAAATTGACAAATGAGATGTTTAATTTTACAAATAGAGTGCTAATCTCCCTGGAGGCATTGTGTACATAGGACACACACAATTTTCATAGAGAATAAACTTTTCGGTTTTACACAAATGAGCTCAAATATGTATCACTTCAAAAACAAATTTTAAATATCTCTTCTTCAGAAATCAATTAAGCTTCATATACTGTTCTGTATGACTATGTACTCTACAGTAGCTTTGAAGCTACAGTAGTAACAGTACTGTTAAAGTGTTAAAGCACACAAATTCACATCACAGTTCTGTTTACAAATTTCTCTCTCTAAAAAGTTCGAAGTTCTCTACAAAGCCCTCATTGCAAATTTGATGAAATTATTTTTAAAAATTGTAATCTTTCTGATGACCAACAGGACCATGCAGGGCCCTACTACAGTACTTCTACTGTGCTTCTGTTAATAATTACTGGGTCTCCCAAATTCTACACCAGAATGTCTGCACAATAAACACACTAAACATTTATCAGTATCTTAGCCTTTGTTGGTACAGACTATAGTCAACCAGGTTGATTACCCCATGTGCATTTATGCCAAAGTTACATGTGAAAGACATGTGAACAGCCTCAGCCATGCAAGTCTCTATATTCCAAAAATACAGTTACCATACAACCTGTTTGAGTTCCCAAAGTACTTTAGTTCTTCCACATTGAAGATTGCTGGTTTGATTTTTGATCTGTCATATGATGGACAAGTGCACCTTATGAATATATGCATATATGGTAATCATTTAAGTCATTGAAAGGAGTGTTAGGAAAGGTTACGCTTACACATCTCCAGAATTAATACTATAATGCATGATATTACTGCGTGTTGAATTGGGTGGTCTGTACTCATGTGCCTTAGCATGTGACTGCTCTTTTATGAATTATGAGTAACATCGGCATCGTTTTGAGTATTGCAGAACAAGGTCATATTATTTTGTAACCGACCAATGTCTCACAACAAAATGCTACACATATTGCACAAGTTTATGTAAAAACGTGTGAATAAATTAATAGTAGACCTTTACTGCTGTAAAGGTATGTCAGAATATACTGTAATTGGCTACTTCCATAAATAAAGAGCCCAATAGTAATGACATTTTGTGTAAAAATTGGATATTGCATTAAAAAATAAAGGCAAAGAAGTTACAGATAATACCACTTCTAAGTAAATACACTGAAATTAAAGATGATGGTATTTTGTGTTTCACATGTAAAGAGGACAAGCCAATTTTTAGAATTATATGTCATACATCATGCAGTTTGAGATTTATTACCCCCTTCTAAGCTTATCTTCATAATTACCATTGGCCAGTGGCATAGCCACGGAGATTTGGGGATTAGAACCACCCATGACCCAACCTTGCAATGTAAAACACATCTAAAATAGCGGTTTTTTCCCTCCATCCTTAGACTTTTCCCTCATGTTGTGCCCGGCCCAAACCCCCGCCACATGACACCAAAATCCCCCCATGACACAACCCTGGCTACGTGCCTGCCATTGGCAAACTTAATAAGTTTCAAAAATTATGTGCATTAGTGTCTCAAGTGTGTATTTACAGGACACGATAAAGTGGGACACCAATATTTTGGTTTGTTGTTTACAAGTGTAACCCATGAACTTTGCTCCAATATACTTGCTCAGCAGCTAAGCACTTTAATGGCCAAATGTATTATGAGAAAACGATACACAACCTACTGTACCTACGTACTATACATTGCAATAATGCAGAACATTCAATCAAGCACATTGAAGCTTTCCATTCAATACAAAACAACAAACACAGTGCCAGTTGATTTTTTCAATGTCAAAGTTTTGCTGTTCCATTCTAATCACATGGAGCATGACAGTACCTGCATACTGTAACATGAAATCCAAATGCAAAAGGAAAAATCTGTTGACAATTTGTTTGTTTGAATTTCACAATATTCTACTGAATGAAAATAAAAATCTGTTTCCTTTCCAATGAACTTTTATACATTTACATTATCTGTACATGATTGCATGAAATCAATGAGAATGTGAATAACAGTGGAATAAAGCATGAAAAAATTGTTAGTTTAACAGAGTTTGGTGTGATATTTTCAACCATTTTGTGTTTGGACCTCTCATACTGCACACTCTACATTTTGATGTCTTTCAACTCTAATCTCCGATGGTCTCAATCATTCAAGCACTGTACTGTACCTGTATCTAACACCATAGTGCAGTACTGCATGACTGGTGGCAACTGACTGCATGGTCAGCATTCTGCTTGCTGTGTGGAAGTTGGGAGTCCATCACACTGTACCAAAGGCTTTAAAGAGGCTCACTGGGTTGATATCGATAACTTAATGAGAATCTCAAACGGTCATTTTCACATAACAATGCTTATAGTTAGCATAAAAAGTCAAGTTTCAAGTCCAAAAGTCACAGAAAACGCTAAAGTTTTGAACTTCTTGTGTCCTGCCTTGTAAGGGTTTTGTACATAATTTGAATAAGTGTCTGGTCACAAATTTTTGAAAACCGACTTGAACCGTTAAGCACTCACTCATACGTAAAACACTTATTCATGTGCAGGGTATCGGGATATGTCTAAGATTAACCATTTGTCACTGGTTTGTGAAGAAAACTCAATAGGTTTGGAAAAAAATGTTGAATCTCATGAACCAACTCAATGAGCCGCTTTAAAGGTGGAACTAATTCTGAAATTGCATTCAAGTTGGTGCTCAGCAAACTACAACTAAGGCTACAATGTGTTCCACATTACCAGAGCACAGTTTGTAGATTACATTCATGATACTCGTCACCTGTTACTGTCTTCTAGTTTTTAGGTATTTTATTTTCGTCCAGATAAGTTCCCCCTTAAATAGCAATAGACACGGCTTGCTTAAAAATGACATCTCAACTGTTTTTATGAGAACAGTATCTAACTTTTAATGGAACAAAAATTACTGAGATCTTTCTTTTGTGAACTGAAAATGACGAGCCAGTGCGCACACTAGACTTCTCAGGTCGCTGAACTTCACGCCGCTCAAAGCCCCGGTTTATTTATTTATTTTTTTATTTATTTTTTTTTTTTTGGTACTCGCGATAGTGCTTGGAGTATGTACTACTAAGACAACTTTAACTCATTAAAAGTGAGCCAGGACAAAGTATTTTTGCGGAACGTGAAGCAATCTCCAAACTTTGGTTGTATTTACTGTATCATGAGTTTATCTAGCGTTACGAACCAAGTGAAGACAGCAACGTTAGTTGTAAATGCATTTGTCATGTTACCGCTCACCCGTACGTGATGCATGTACGCAACTTTCGTTAGCGCTAGTTGTGCGACTTTTACCATCTTTCGTTAGTGCAGTATCTATTTGATCATACATACTGTACATTGTACAAAATACAAGAGATCAATCGATACGTGATAGAGCAGATTGCAGCAACTTCACGCACTGCTCGTTCACGTTTAGCCTGTGTGAATCTGCTACCTGGCATTGTTTAGGTTGAAGTGTCAGACAGGAAATGGGATTAGGCCTACTTCTATTCATACCGTCCAGAACCACTTTCTACTGAAAACTACTCAGACAAGAGCGCGGTATACCGTGGGTATTCGGCGGTCGGTTTCTAGTGCTGCGTTCGGTCATGTACTTTAGATCTGGCTGCATCTGTACCTGGTTTGGAAATCTACAAGTCTATACTTACCTCCCATTTACATCCCCACTTACCCTAGTAAACTAATAGCACAGAGAGAGGGGGTGCCCTTGCTCTCCACACAAGGAGCAAGGATGCCCTCTATCATCCTCTTCTGCTTAGGAGGTAAGCAGAGGGGCGATGTAAATCTTAAGCTTGGTAGCACACTGATATCTCTGGTATTACTTAATATCTAGAACAAGAATAATCTCTCTCTCCAAAACTGGTGGATATGGTACTTGGTCTTTACAAATCAGATCAGCGCTTGTGTTTATACTGTGGTCAGCCATTAGTGGGGGGCCCAGTATAGCCTTAAATCATCTTGTTTATTGTCTAAATGTAGTTTAAACCCCTCATATAGAGTGAAATTGAGGAAATTGAGAGGAACTTCAGCGTACAACCATCCATGGTACAGCCCAAGAAAGGAATTTGAAAGATCCAAGGTTATAGACCCCAGTTATGGCTGACTAAAATCAGACTATCACTTGCTGCCTGGATTCATCTAAGCTTTTGCCAGTCACAAATTGTGCTTCCTTTTCTCTTTCAACCTTTACAATACAAAGCATTTCAAGACTTTTCCAGTCTGTACCTTACAGTATGGTATGCTTTGATGCAAACAGACTGACAGCCAGACTACAGGCCTGCAGACAGACAGACCAACAGACCTACATGCAGATGAACCCAAAGTTAATAGAATGAATTAAGGTTAATATTTTTACTCTAAAGCCATCATGATTTTCATAAATTCCACAAATTTTCAGATTTTACAAGTCTTGTGAAAAAGCAAAGCACGATCAACAGTACCCATTGGAAATCATCACGTCCTCATTCCTCAAACCTTCTGCCTGACAGGAAAGCAAAATGACATTCACTTTATTGTGCTACAGGGGTACTGTACTTTGCTGAGCCGATTTTTCCTGCTACTATACATGGCAGACACAGCACTGTACTCAGTATGCATGACAAACTCAGTAATTTGCATTTTATTGTCATCTAATTTAAGCCAACATAGCAGATAGGGACGTGACATGTATAGAATTTTTCATGTTAAATTGCAGGCCTACCTGTACATTATTAGAGTACTCACAATCAAAGTGTTCTCCTGGCAGAAACAACCGCATCATTGTTTCCACTAACAAGAAATTATACATTGGGTCAAAAATATACTCAGTAAAGAAAATTTGACTCAATGGAAAGTTGTTTCTGTGGAACTGTACATCAAATGTGGGAAAAACTTAAACACTCTTTCTTCCATTTTTTTCCGACAAGCATCAATGCATCAAAATGACAAGCCAATTAATTAATGTGATTCAAAATAGCTTCACAGCAGTTTAGCCTAAACAGTGAACCACATACAGTGCAGACTTAATGGTTAATTAACAAAATGGTTCACCTTAAAATCCAAATGTCTAGAGTATTATACATACAAAGCCTACCATACTTACAGTACAACAATTGTAGTGAGAAAAGCATGTCATGTGCAGTATCCTTTTTTCATACTACATGCTGCCATTCAAATCAAATCATACTACTTTGAAAAATGCAAAAATGGTTTATGGCATTTCAAAAATTAAAAAAAAAAAAAAACTCGCATTATATTATTTGCAAAAGTAAATTATTAAGTTGTTAAATCACCTCCAAACCCTATGTTCTGCAGACAAAACATAAAATAATGGACAGACCCTATAGAACATACTACTGTACACACGTTATGTATACATACACATATAATAAGCTTCGCAAATGGACTAAATTATACAACAGAAGTTTAGTAAGGCAAAGTGCAAATTAAACAAGGTTCAAAGTATGCTTAAAATAGATCTTAAGTTTTTGAGAGGCCTGGTTTAGGACTCTGAATCTATCTTCTGCCTTCTCTCTTAAAATGATACTACACTGTGCAAACAATGCTATAGGCTGGAATGCAATTTGTGTAGTTTTATAATCCACATGGACACTTTAAAAATTTTTCAGATAATATTGTCCCTGAGCTCAATCAGTAAAATTTACTTCTAAACAACAAAAACACTTCCTCTACACTACAACATGTCTACATGTCTTCATGCAGTTGGTTGGGTAGGCGGAGGTGGGGCAAGGGGGATTGACGGACACACGAACATGAAAGTGTTCCATGACGTCAGCTAGGGGAAAAAAATTTGGTGGGGACCAAAAAAGGTGAGAAAAAAGAAAAAGATTGGTTGAAATTTTCCTAAAATTTCTGGACAAAAGCAAAGATGAGCTGTGTGTCAAAAATTCCTGTTAAACATTACCTGTGCTTTCTTTAAAAGAATGCCCAAAACGAGAGAAGTGTCTACATAATACAAAAACATCTTAATAGCAATTCTCAGGTTTGACAAAGTGTATTACTCCCAACACAGGTGCAGTCTGTGACTATTCAAAATGTGTGTGTTTGTCGGTGACTGCACAATCATAGGGCTGGGATACAACATGGTCTCTCATTCCAGGGAAAGGTATAGAGTTACTAGAGTAACTTAAGTGTGACCATGCCTGTTCTACAGTAGGTACAGTAGCACTAAATCCTCTCTCTGCAAAACCTGGGCAAACAATAGGCCTACTAAACGGTACTGCAAACATTTCGCAAAATAAAAGAAATTCTCCGTGGAGCAAGACTGGGTTAAACCACAATTTTTTAAAATTGATATGACCCTAACTGTCGTTGTGAATGATCCTCTGCATTTCTGGAGTGGTGATAAAGGCCCAGTGCCCCACAACTAGAAAAGGGCTGTGCACCACTAGATTCACCATGCAAGGTTGTAAGTAAAGGGGTATAAGAAAGGGGTATAGGCATTAAAAGGTCTACAGTGAACTTAATTACTTCAGGGTGAGTATAAAAAAGGTCAATGTGTAAAATCAAAACACTCTCAGTATGTGAAATATAAGCTTTGGTACTCTGCATTGTTTGAATTAGCTGTCAATCAAAGAGCTGAGCCAACTGAGAATTTTGGTAACCCCATATAAAAGTTGTAGTTTGGGTTGAGAGAAACAAGATGACAGTTGCCATATTTAGCTGTTGCTTTAAAATAAGTTTGGGGTGAATGTTCTTGACCAGCTTTAAACCAATTGGTTAGAAACTGGGCTGTAAAACTGGAAACTGGGCCATAAAACTCCATCTAACTACTGTATAACCAACTGCATTTCCTCGGAAATATACTAGAAGAGTTACAATACATGGAAGGGGAAGCATTTGAATTTTGGAAGGGAGAATGAACAAAAGAAAGGCTCCTGTCATCCTGCCTTTCTTTAGAGTGCAGCATTTTGAGCCAATATATGTTGGTGTTGAAGAACTTTTATCTCTAAAACACAAGCCGTACACAAAACTCTGGCTGAGATACTGTATTGCAGACTTACAAGGCATACGTGTGCAGCATGTCCCAGTACAATAGGGAAGTTTGCATAATTTTTTTAAAGAAAATTAAGTTGTTGATGAAGATTTCTAAACTGTACAGCGGGACATTTGAAAGCCAAAAGGGAGTAAGTAGCTATCCTTCAATTCCTTAACTTGACCTTAACCTTACCAATTTAAACAAAATTGTGATCTTGGGAAAACTGATCACCTCATCCAATTCTCCTCAAAAGTGAACAATTTTCCAACCATGTGCCATCCATGTGAAGGCGGCACTCCTCCCAAATGGTGGTAACTGGATGATAGTGTGTAGTTTAAAACAACTTACAAATGAACAAAAATGTTAACAAAATTCCCAATGCGATAAAATGGACCAAGCCCTATACTGTACCATTGTGAAAACTGCATCTTAAACAAATGCTTCGGAGGTCTACCCAATAATGCTGTTGATCAAACCTGCCCATGCTGACACATAGGGCAGCTCCAGGATTTGCCCAACAAGAGGGCCAAGCTGTACAAAAAGAAGCAACCTGAAGTCCAATGAAGGCACCACTTTTCTTTTCAAATGTCCAAGGGAAGATTTGCTGTGTGCCAAAAATTTTGTCATCTTACATTTAGGTCAAGAAAATAGACCTGTCCATGCTAAGAAAAAATGGATTTTTGTTCAAATAATTTGAAAAATTATAAGTTTTCACCGTGAAAAATGTAAATTAGGCCTACTGTACAGAGAAAATTTACGGTTTAATATTCCACTCCTCAGTCTTCACACTGACTGCTAAGCTGGAACTTAAAAAAGAAAACTTGTCTTGGAGTAAGATTTAAAGGTTAAGGACAATACCACCCACCCCCCCCTTTCCTCTTATTTGTCTTCAAAGTATCTTTCATCACATTCTTCAATAATGCATTTCATGTGAAACAAGCAGTTACTCCTGGTAAATTTCACATTTGAAGAGAAAACTTGCTGTCACATGACTCTCAACAGACAATCATGAAACAGAAGAGTCTACTATACTAGCCCTACAGTAGGCCTACTTCCAAGTTGGGGTGACTGCTCTTGCTCTTTAAGCAGCCACAACTCTCTAAAACTCATCCTCATCCAGACACATCAGTCTCAGTTTATTGCTTCAGGGTGAGTTGACAAGGCCCCATTGATGTGTAATCTTGAAAACACTCAGTGCCTGCTGTGTAATATGAGCTAGAGAACTCATTATATTTTTTAACTTACTGTCAATCAAAGATTTCCTTGGACTACTACAACTATTTTAGTTTGGGGTGAGAGTTAACTGTTGTTTAAAATTTGAACTAGATAAACTGACCCTCCATAAAAAGTAACACTTTAAATACTGTAGCTACTTGCAGTCATTGGAACTCAAGGACATTGCTTTTTTAATCTCATTACCATCAAAGTCATTCTCTGCCACAAGATTATTATCTCACTAATCTGCACATCCTATTGTATACTAGTATAATAGTGATCACACTGAGTGACAGTAACTTAACAGAGGTTTATGCAATGCTTTGTATTCAATCTTTGCAAGCAAGTTTGCACAGTACTATCTACATTTATATTGTGCAGTATGATATCGCACGCTATTTTACACAAAAAAAAACAGTGAATTTTCAAAAATTATGCTAAGTTTCTGGGATTTCTTCACAAGCTATGATGTGCCAAGTTGGGTTTGCACTATACCATACATGTCTTTCATTGATCCTTCATATATTCATATCTGCACCTCATTGGTTAATATTCTCAACTTCCACTGGTCCATCATGAGTAGAAAAAGGGGCTCCCTTAAAATTTTGGCATTTGGACTTCTTTGGAGGGGAAATTTCCCTTTTCTCTACATGAAAATACATGGAAAGCATTGTGGGAAATTTTTCTCAATGGGAAATACAGTAATTGTATTCCCTCCCCAAGTTATACTCATTTTTTCCAGCTGTCTTGGTCCATAATGATCAGGTCATCATGCCTTATCTCAATGTAAAGTCACTGTAAAGGATGCTATGTAAACTTACATTCATATTAGGCTAATTCTACTTTACTTGGGGTTGTGCTGTTTCTAATTTGGTTATTTTCAAAAGGAGTTTTACTTTCAATTTTGTCTTTTCAGTATTTAGTGGATGAAAGAAAAATAGCAAACTACTTTTTGAACCGGTTTCCATACGAACAGAATTAAGGCATTTGGTGGAGTTAATGCATTTGCCGGATGCACAACTGTGCTCTTGTGCACCGTTTGCATTTAAAGTTACTGACAGTGCATTATCCCATCCTTATGCACACTGCATAACCCATTTCATTACTGTACTTGGAGGTCACTTCCACTAATGAAAACATTTAAAATGCATGGATATTGATCAGAGTATGAGACATGGTTGTTATGTACTACTGTAGGAACAAGCCATATTTTCACAAACTACTGTATAGTCAATGACCGTAAGTATTGTCCACACCAGAAATAGGATACCATACAAATATATCACAGTAGCAACACAAAAGTCTCTAAGCCATTTGATGGCTAAATATTAAAAGTGTGACATTTGTCATCAAAATAAATCCATTTATAAGTTCAATTTCACTTTAAGGTCGTTCAGGATTTTGAAATATATTACCTCATTTTCTAGTACGATATTTTTTTGAAAAGCTGTGGATGCAGTGTCACAAATCAATTGTTTTCTTGGTCAAACGATGTTACCCCTACTTGAAACTTTGACAGACTAAAACATGTTGTGCATGTTAACATGTATCAGTTTTGCAAAGCAGAGTGATGTAAAGTCTTTTTTTCCTTATGATGGCAAGGGGTCAAAAGCATTGGTCTTTAAATTTGAGGTAGTGTTACCGGGTGCAAGCGACATGCTCTACATTCCAATCATTTATCCCGTCCTTAGGACATCTATAATAATACTGATGTTGATAAATTATTTCTTGAGCATAAACAATGTTTTAAGTTGTTTTCACTGTTACTTGGTGCTATTTTGGGGGGTTAAATGAAGAAAAATTTCACCAGGCCTCTAGTTTAAAATGAATGGAAAACAGTCACCAACTTCGTCGACAAAAACCCAGTTTTCATCATTTTATAACTCATTTAGAAACTGAGAAACTGGCAAAATATAATTTTTGGCAACGTCTGACAAGTGTAGTATCTGATTTTACTCCCACAAAGGATGCCATCACTATAATATAGGGTGTGCGAAACTTAGGGACATAAAACAACATGAAGTTGTGACAAAAGAGCCCTACTTCAATCAACCATTACTTCCTTGACTTGTATCTAACTAAAGCATGTTTCATATCATAATAAAGCAAATGAATGATAGTTTGGTCTGGTTACACCTTTCTTGACTCAAAGGGTGAGTTGACTATGATGTTTACAAAATAGTGCTGGAATGCGCAAAACTTTCATATAACCATTCTACAAGTAAGGATATATACCATACTGTACATATGCATTATAGTAGGATCACACAGACCTGGATCTATGCATCGAACGCCCTGTGCAATCTGCGTGAAAATTATGCACCTGATGGTCAGTGGTACATTTAGTATGTACAGGTGCGCCTAAAGTCTTATTTGTTCAAAAGGATCTAGATCTTGTGCATCTCACTGAATTCACGGAACTTTTAGGGGACTTTCTGTACAGTACGTCTAAGTGAAAACCTGAATCTGATGAATAAATTCCCTCAAGGGAGCTGATATTTAAAACTCGTACATGATGACACAAATTTTCATTTTAGATGAAAAGGAGGAGGTCATGTTATTGATTCATGATGTAAACTTGTGCAATTTGTATGCAATGTTCAATGTTTGATTTATGATGACAACTGCTATGTACAGTACTGTAGGTCTTTATTCTCAGAACAGTGGATGCTTTTCCTACTGCTGTGTGTCTACATTTAAAGGCATATTTTCATCATCCCAAACAGTTCCAATTCTCCCAACCTCTACTTACTTCTAGCCCCTCCCACATTTATCTAAAACTCATCTTTATCCAGACACAATCCTAGTTTTTTGCTTCATGGCTTGTCCCAGTGGCCATACAAGTCCATAATGTGTAATCAAGACACTCTCAGTGCCCATGCTGTGTAATTTAGCAATGATGCATTGTTTGAATGTGATGCCAATCAAAGAGCTGTACCAATTGAGAGTTTTGATGTATGCATACTGAAACTGTAGTTTGGGGTGACGAATGACTGCCTTTAACCTACTGAACTATATGGCCACTACTCCTATTCCCAATTCAAAGTCCACATTGCTGCTTTTTACAGCCATCAAGACTCTTTTACAGTATCTAAGCATTTTGAAACCAATGATTCAAATTGGAATCAGAATTCTGGAGTTCGACTCATGGCCAGGTAACACCTAATTTGGACAGCTTTAAAACCTGAACATACAATACTGTCATTGTGCTCAGTGCTTGATGCTCAGCATAAGCCTAATGGAACAGGGAAAACAAGCCAGTGAGCCAGAACTGGAAATATGATTGACATTACTGTGAACCAATTGGTTCAAAACTGAGCCATAACACGATGCACTAACTCAGGCACTTTCCATTGTCATGTTAAGTGGGATTAGCACTTGGTGTTGGGTGATATACTCACTTTTTACCCTCACAATAAATTTTAAAAAAATCTCAATAACTTGACAATAAATTTCCTGGGTAAGTTCCCCGCAAGTTTTGTCTAAGTATGGGTAAAGGAACAGCTTGTAAGTCAATGACAATCAATGAATCTAATTTGTCTCATTTTGTTCACTGACTTTTTGAACAGTCATAAAAATTACTCTATCTTATTTATTCATTATGTGTGTTGGGTAAGAGAAACTTCACATTTCATATTGTTGAAGAAGTATTTTTCATTTTCTGCCCATTACTACCACTTTTTACCAGTGTCCCAGCAAAAACAGGTTTTTGTTGGCAAAAACCCAACCCTGGCCTGGATGCAGTAGCATAGTCACAGTGGACTATCAACTGGAATGACATTGTCTAACCCTACAGTATCTAGGCACAATGTTTCCACCAGAGGGTGGTAAGGGGGTCTCGATCCCCTTCCCTTCCAGAAGAAGGCAGGTACAATGACTAAAATCCCCCCCCATCCATGCTTTATTTCAATAAACATTTGAAAACTGGCAATATCTACAGTAGGTTTCTAGAAAGATGACACTTTTGCAGCACTGCTCAATGTTTTAACTACTTTAATTAAATGGCCTTTAAAACCCCTCAACTTGTACCATGGATAATTGGGTCCTTGAAGCAAGCTTTTGTTCCATTAAACCCACTCACACTTTTGTCCCACTTAAACCCACCCATTTTCATTTTGGCACAAGTGCACTGCACTTCTTTTAACTGTTAACTGTATACTCTGTGATGGCTCTCTTGGCCTTTTGGAGTTGTGACTGAAGAAGACTCATCATAATTTCAGCCTAAGACAACATTAATTTGGACCAGTAGGCTAATAAATCTTTTTTTGTGTGTGTGTTTCTGGCAGCACTCCATAGGGTGCCTTGATTACCTGATCTTTAAGTTGTATGTTTTACAAAATTTATTAAACCAGAATGCAAAAATGCATTGAGGTTTCGATGATACACACACGCTCTTTTTAATAAAATGCTACATTTGTTGTAACGACTGGTGACCAAAAGTGACCTTTGACTCAACCTGTAAGTAGCTGGTTTTTCTTTTAACCAAAACATTTCTATATTCAAAAAGCCAAATTTCTATTGTGCCTTAAGATATTCTGAAAACAAGGTTTACAGAGTTTAATGCCAGGTGATAACAGATGGCCACTGAACTCCACCAAAAACAACAGGTACAGTACTTTCAACTCACCGTAACTCCTACACACACTTATTGTGAAATACATCCACGTTTCGTACCTTGAGCTGTCCTATACAGGTTTTCAGAGTTTGACCCCCTTTGACCCCAAATGACCTTTGACCTTTACCAAAATCAATAGGGTTCTTCCTTACATCATAATGTATTAACATATCAAGTTTAAAATCAATTCAAGCTTCCTACCTTGAGATATTGTATTAAACTGTTTTCAGAATTTGTCCCCTTCTGACCTTTGACCTCCACCAAAATAAACAGGGTTCTTCTTTACATCATAACGCATCAACATACCAAGTTTGAAATGAATCCAAGTTTCCTACGATGATGTATCATGTAAACAAAGATTTCAGGGTTTGACTCCATGTGACCTCAAATGACCTTCGACCACCACCAAAGTTAATTGGGTTTTTCCTTTATATCAAAACCCATTAACCTTAACCTATCAAGTTTGAAAGGAATCCAAGTTTTTTACCTTGAGATATAGTGTAATTAAGGATTTCGCGGTTTGACCCCATAGGGCCCCATGTGACCTTACACCTCCATGAAAATAAATCGGGTTCTTTCTTACATCATAACGCATCAACATACCAAGTTTGAAATGAATCCAAGTTTCCTACCATGAGATATTGTGTAAACAAGGATCTCCAGGTTTGACCCCATGTGACCCCAAATAACCTTTTACCTCCACCAAAATCAATAGGGTTCTTCCTTACATCATAACACATCAAAATCTCAATTCTGAAAAGAATCCACGTTTCCTACCTTGCCATAAAGTGTAAACAAGGATTTCGGGGTTTAACCCCATGTGACCCCAAATGACCTTTGACCTCCACCAAAATCAATAGGGTTCTTTCTTACATCATAACGCATCAAATATCAAGTTTGAAATTAATCCACTTTTCCTACCATGAGATAAAGTGTAAACAGGGATTTCGGGGTTTGACCCCATGTGACCCCAAATGACCTTTGACCTCCACCAAAATCAATAGGGTTCTTCCTTACATCATAACGCATCAACATATCAAGTTTGAAATTTATCCAAGTTTCCTACCATGAGATATCGTGTAAACAAGGATTTCGGGATTTCGGGGTTTGACCCCCTGTGACCCCAAATGACCTTTGACCTCCACCAAAATCAATAGGTTTCTTCCTTACATCATAACGCATCAATGTACAAAGTTTGAAATTTATCCAAGTTTCCTACCATGAGATATCGTGTAAACAAGGATTTCGGGGGTTTGACCCCCTGTGACCCCAAATGACCTTTGACCTCCACCAAAATCAACAGGGTTCTTCCTTATATCATAACGCATCAACGTATCAAGTTTGAAATTAATCCAAGTTTCCTATCTTGAGATATCGTGTAAACAAGGATTTCGGGGTTTGACCCCCTGTGACCCCAAATGACCTTTGACCTCCACCAAAATCAACAGCGTTCTTCCTTATATCATAACGCATCAACGTATCAAGTTTGAAATTAATCCAAGTTTCCTACCATGAGATATCTTGTAAACAGGGATTTCGGGGTTTGACCCCCTGTGACCCCAAATGACCTTTGACCTCCACCAAAATCAATAGGTTTCTTCCTTATATCATAACGCATCAACGTATCAAGTTTGAAATTAATCCAAGTTTCCTATCTTGAGATATCATGTAAACAAGGATTTCGGGGTTTGACCCCCTGTGACCCCAGATGACCTTTGACCTCCACCAAAATCAATAGGGTTCTTCCTCTCAGTATGGGGTATCTGTGTACCAAGTTTGAGAATTGTCAGATCTTCCCTTCTCAAGATATCGTGTAAACAAGCAAAGTGTCACAAACACACACACATACACATACACACACACACACGCGCGCGCGCGCACATACACACATACATACACACGCACATACACACATACATACACACACACGCCATCATGAATGCATAGGTTTCTCTTTTCATCGAAACCAAAAACACCCTTGTCCACATTCCACTCCCTTCTATTATAACCCCTTCTGTCAGGCATGCTAGGCTAATTGTTATCAAATACAAGCCCTGCATTCTGAGGCTTTCAAATACCAGTTCTTCATTATAAGTGCTCACCTTTGGAATATATTTAAAGACCCAGTTCTCTCACCCCAAACAGTACCAATTCTCATAACCTTCTTACTTAAGCCCCTCCCACAATTGTTTGAAATTCATACTGATCTAGATACTGTACAATCTCCGTTTATTGCTTCAAGGTGAGTTTAGATAAACTAAATTTATATAATCAAAACTCTTAGTACCGTTCATGCTGTGTAATATAAGCTTTGGTGCTCTGCATTGTTAGAATTAGCTATCAATCACCGAGCAGAGCCAATTGAGAATTTTGGTACTCCCGTACCAAAATTGTAGTTTGGGGTGAGAGGTTTGGCCCTTTAAGTTAGACCGTCTATTTAATCCTTTGGTACTGCTACTGCTCTAACTGGATTCTACCCTTTAGTTGGATGAGAGAGTCAACTGCAAACACATGGGTCCTCACTTCTCACTTCTGTTGTTTGTTTTCACTTGCACTTGTTGATTTGTGACTTTTTCTCGATCTGTATACCACTTTAGCTCTAGTTGCACTTTTTTGTTTTGGTTGTGTCACCCTTGTTAGTTTCTTTTAACTGTACACTCTGAAGTGGCTCTCTTGGCTTTTTGGAGTTTTTGACATGAAGACTGAAGACATGACCTCGGCCCTCATTTACTAGAATTTTGACTAAGGCCTGGTGCACAGTGTAGGCACAGGCCAAGCATTACTAGTAGCAGTGGACGTCATTTCTTGGAACAGCTACCTTGAAGTTGATGACTGATTGAGTCCTAAAAATTTGCACAAAAAGCTGGACACTTTTGCAGAAAGTGACATACAGTAGGCCTACTTCATCCCTCAAAATTGTGACAACAAATACTGCTTTGACCAAGGAACCAATTAGCCTAAGTTACTTCAAGGAAATTTCAGCAGAAAGTACTGCACAGTAAAACACTTGTACAGGGAGTGCACCTTGAGTCTGAGTCAGTATCGTGTTTCACAGAGTTGGTCAATTATTAGGTGTTTCATACAGTTTACATACCCCCCAAGTGACCTGCATTTTGCAGGTTTGACCCGCATTTGGACAACTAAACCCGCTGACTCACCCAGCCCTCTGGAAAACCCGCATCTCAAATCTCCGAAGTATTCTTAGTTAGAGAACCGCAGAAATTAGCAAATAATTCAGCTTACCGATAACTACAAATTCAGTAGATCGTATCTCACTTCACATTCAACTGCTCGCAATGCTATACAATGCATAGGCCTAGGCCTCTAGTTACGTGTGGAACTATGTTTGCTGTCGCAAAGTCGTTATTGGCTAACCTTCGCAGCAGGTATGGAATATAACATAACATAACAGGTTGAAGGGCAAAGGAGGGCAAGGCCCCATGAGATGCCCTGAAGTCCAAGCCCTAATCAAAAGTCAAACCACCAAAGCTTGACAACAGCCCCAAATCAGATTCTACCACAGCCATGGAAAAACTTGTCAATGTTAACCTTAAAGCAGTGAACTGATGGGGAGTTAACTACCCACTCTGGTAGACAAGTCCACTCGCTGACAACTCTATGGGAGAAACTAAACTTCCTAATGTCAAGCCTTGCAAAAGGCTTTTCCAGCTTTTTACAGTGCCCACGCACCCGAGAATTACTTTGAACACTTGTTCTACAAGTTAGAAGGGGATTCCTTTCACAAAGAAACTTGTAAACCTGGAGCATGTCTCCCCTAATCCTTCTCAGCTCCAAAGTGGTAAGCCCAAGATGTTTAAGCCTAGCATGATAAGGTAAATTTCTCACCTCAGGTATAAGGCGAGTGGCTCTCCTCTGAACTTGCTCTAAGAGAAACTTGTCCTTTTCATAGAAGAGCTTCCAAGCCCCAGCTGCATAGTCAAGATGGGGTCTTACCAACTGCTTATACAAATTAAGTATGTACATATCCTTACTAAAATTGATGAAATTCCTCTTGATCAATCCAAGCACTCTATTAGCCTTTGCAGCAGTGGCTGCACACTGCCTTGATGACTTCAAATCCCCAGTAATTACAACACCCAGATCTTTCTCAAAGGTGACATTACTTAAAACACTACCATTCATGTTATAATCATAGCTAAAACTTTTGGGACCAAAATGTAGGACCTTACACTTATCTGCATTAAAAGACATTTGCCAGGTCTGAGACCAAGAAAATAAACTATCCAGATCTTTCTGCAGCAGCAAGGCATCATCCAAAATGCTTATTTTCCTATAAAGCTTAGTATCATCTGCAAACTTACTTAAATACGAGATGTAAGAGAACTATCAATATCATTGATGAAAATTAAGAAAAAGAAGTGCGCCAAGGACAGAACCCTGTGGTACTCCACTTGTGACTTCTTGCCAAAAGAAGAAGTTACCATTGACAGCAACTCTCTGAGATCTACCATGAAGCCACGAATTTATCCAATCAGCACAATTGCCTGTAACCTCTAACCTACAGTATGCAGTTTAACCATTAGCCTACCTAATGGAACTTTATAAAAAGCCTTTGAAAAGTCAAGGTAAATGACATCAACGCCATACCCAGAATCAAGAGATAAAGAGACATCTTCAAGAAAGCTCAGTAAGTTAGTAACACAAGATCTGCTTGGCAGGAAACCATGCTGTGACAGATTAAGTAACTCATTATCTAAAAGATACTTAAGTAAACTATCCTTAATTAAAGATTCCATTACTTTGCACACAACTGGTTAAATTGACAGGCCTGTAATTGCAAGGATTACTTCGATCCCCCTTCTTGAAAATTGGAGTAACATTTGCTACCTGCCAGTCAGTAGGAACAAAACTAGAATCCAGACACTTCTGAAAAATGATGGAAAGAGGAACTGACAAAATCTCAGAGCATTCACATAAAATGGCTGGGTGGACCCCATCAGGCCCAGGGGCTTTACTAGCTTTCAAACTCTTTAACTTTTTACAAACTTGTTCCTCCGAGAAAATCACATTTAACTGATTGAAGAAGAGACATCAGAACCCCTACAAGTCCCCAACAAAGATGATTCCTCAGTAAAAACAGATACAAAATAGTCATTTAACAAGTTAACCATATCCTGATGGTTACTAACCAAAGTATTATCATCACCTTTGAGAGGCCCCACACCCTCCTTAAGCTTCTGCTTACAGTAGACCTCACATAGGCATGAAAAGTTTTGGGGTTTATCTTAACCTCCTTGGCCAACTGCTTTTCAAACCTAGTTTTAGTTCCATTTACCAAATTTGTAACTAAGAATTCCTGCTTCTTGTAAGCTGCTAAGTTTTCTGGACTTTTACTGGCCCTATAGCGACGCCAACACTTACGTTTCTTCCTAGTTGCTCTAAGAACTTCTCTAGAAATCCAAATAGGCCTATAGATTTTTAGCCACAGCTTTCTTAAGTGGGATACACAACTTTGTTGTGTCATAAACAACATCCCGGAAAACATTCCACGCCTCAGCAGGGCCCAAGTGAGACAAACGGGCTGCCCAATCTATGGTTAAAAGCTCCTTAGCACAAGTAAAGTTAGCCTTGCTGAAATCTAGAATTGTTTTGTCACTACTATTATGATTGCTGAAACAATGTAACTCAAAACAAATAAGGTCATGGTCACTGGACCCTATCTTACCCCCATTTGCTACATAAATTTCTAACCATGTTCTCATCAGTACTTAAAGGCCCATTTCTCTCACCCCAAACACTACCAGTTCTCCTAACCTTCTTACTGAAGCCCCTCCCACAATTGTCTGAAATGCATCCTCATCCAGTCACAATCTCAGTTTATTGCTTCAGGGTGAGTAAAGAAATACTCAATTTATACTATAAAAACACTCTCAGTACCGTTCATGCTGTGTAATATAAGCTTTGGCACTCTGCATTGTTTGAATTAGCTGTCAATCAAAGAGCTGAGCCAATTGAGAATTTCGGTACCCGGGTTCCAAAATTGTAGTTTTGGGTGAGAGGTTTGGCCCTTTAACACCAAATAAAGGCAATTATCCTCACGAGTGGGAAACAGAACATGCTGGGTAAAAAAACCATCAGTCACAACCTCTAGAAAATCCCTCCCATGTGACCCACTAGTGCAGGAATGCCAGTCAATATCAGGAAAGTTAAAATCCCCAAACACAACAGCCCTTTTGGAAGAAATTTCCCTAAAAATTTGGAACAAACTCTGATTATTCTCAGCGCAAGAATTTGGTGAACGGTAAACAATATTTCCTGTCAATACGTAAATAGTGTAATTTAACGTTGTGCAACGCTGGGTTCAATAGCCAAAATAAATGCCCACTTCGCGGGTTATAGGCGGGGCTTGTCTTAGACTAGTAGAGTTTCCCAAATGTTCTTAATTGTCTTACGGCCAGTTCTTGACGTTCTTGGCTAGGCCTATATGTTTTCATGGCTAGAAGTAGAATGCCATGCCAGATATACGTAGATATTGGAAATCACCTGCAGCTTGGTACAACCGCCGGTGACACACTGAGTTAACGTTTGCAAACTGTGCCACGGTACCGCAGCAGCAGAATTGTGTGGACTGATTTGCCAAAAAAGTGCCACCATTTTGCGTGTAGACACTTCTAACATTCAAAAATTTTCGAATAACCCACCCCCAGGCCAGCGATCCACCAATGGACAGATCTGTAGGTCCCGCATCTAGCATCTCAGAACTTGACAGCTATGGTTTAGTGTCAAAGTTTTGTACAGTATGCAGTAACCAACTCAGTGACCAGGAAACTGGATTTCATTCACTAAGTTATGGATTCCTTGAGGTAACAAAATGCTACTGCTACTGTACATTGTACAACGCCTACTATTAATTAACCAACTCATGGGACACCAAAGGTAATTTTAGTGAGTTGTACAGTACATTAAAAACAGAGAAAGCCTAGGCTAGAGCCACAACTTCAAGGCCAGGCTCAAATAAGGTAAAATAATGAAGGTTCATAAACAAACAAAATACAATGTAGTAATATTATGCTTGTAATATCACACGAAGTAGGCTATTCCATATACTACACTTGCTCCCTCTTTCATATCGGAAGTAATGAAAATAACATTATCATACTTACATTGCTTGGCCATACTTTAGAGTCATAGAATCAAACAAATCAATAATGGATTCTTGACTGTTGCATCGTGAGTGTAGTCGTGACCCTGGGCGCGATCCTGGTCTTGAATTTGCTCTTGATCCGGCCGCTGACCCTGGCATTGAATTTGGAGCAGACCGGGAGTCCCTGTACATGTTGAAGTTTCCCTCATTGTAGCCACCAAGTGAGAAACGTTGAGACTGCGGGTTGTTCTTGGATGGACTGCCCGGTCTCATGTCGCCTTCCAAAAACTCGTTACCGCGAGAATTGGAAGGCGATGTCTGAGACCCACATCGTTCAAAATGAGCCGTCTTCCCTGAAAGCAAACCGTCTCTTTTGGTCATTGAGAGCGTAAACGTGACACTATCCGCGATGAAATCTTTAGCATATAGGCTTAGGTTTTTAGGAGTGCTTTGTTGACGTAATTACTAAATACTGCACTGAGTTAGAAATAGTACGGAATGCATGGCCAACAACATCGTGCAATTTTTACCCATGAATGAATTGACGTATACACAAACGTAACTGGCATTGTACTGTCATGCGAACGTGTACGTGCGTACGTATTGATTTACAAGGCATGGTGAATCTGACATGTGACCTCTGAACCGCGACCGCTGAGTAGATCTATTTACGGTAGATGAAAGAGGACATTGAAGAAAAAAACGTGAAGGTAAATGAAAACTGTTTCATTTTTAGGTTCACAGATTTGTAAAAACACTTCTTGTGATCATCTCGTTAAATAAATATCAGAAGTTTGAGACAATCTTTCTATTTTACATCAAATTTGAAAATGCAGAGTATAGTTCATATTACACAGCGTGCAATGTGCATGTTCAGTTACACATTCCAGGATTCGAAGGCCCAACACGATGATGAATTCCTGGTGGGACGGTGACTGCCAGGAAGAATTTGAGGAGCGCGTGGCCCGCTGGATTTTTTCAGTTTTTTAACCATATTTTAAAAACCGTAGACGTGTTTTACAGAAAGCTCAGAAGAAATTTGACTTTTTGTTAGGACCACTAAAATTATCGGGGTGCCTACGTGCTAAGGCTCTTAAACGAAACTGGAAATTTCACCGAAAACTTTTAGGCTACCTTTTGAACAAAGAATTGAAAGTTAATTAAGAGCTTATATTAGAAAAATTTTGGAACTTAGTGAAACTTAATATCCGTTTCTTTTTGGCAGGGTGAAATTAAAAAGTTTCGGGTTTTTGTTAAGGTAAAGAACAGTCCCCCAGACTTATCTTGAAGAAAAAGCTAAATAACACAGTTTTCATCTTATTTCTCTTCAAAGTATCTTTCATTACATTTTATCACTTTACTATTGCATATTCAAGGTAGATCAAGCAGTTATTTCTAGTAAATTTCACACTCGAAGAGAAAAAACATTGTCACATGACTCCCAACAGCCAATCATAAAACTGGACAGTCTACACTTTTTCAATTTGGGATGACTGCTCCTACCTTTAAAGTGATCTGCGGCCTTTCAAGAGCTAAATTAAAGGACGAAAGCAGTCACCCCAACTTGAGGTAGTGCAGTAGACTGTGTTGTTTTATGATTGGCTGTTGAGTCACGTCATGTGACAACCTTTTTTCTCTTCAAGTAGAAATTTACCAGAAGTAACTGTTTGGTTTACTCTAATGTACAATTTTAGGTTGTTAAATAGGAAAAAAGAAACCCGAGGAGAATGAAAAAGAAAATGGTAATATTAAGCTGATGCTTCAAAATAGATTTGGGAGGAATGCTCTTGACCTTTAAGTCGTGTGTTGACGTGATTGGAATTGGCCTGTGTTTTCCTTCTTTTCTTTTCTTTTCTGTTCTTTTCTTTTCTTTTCTTTTCTGTTCTTTTCTTTTCTTTTCTTTTTTCTTTTATGGCACGTATCCATTGGATTTGAAAAATACTCCGAAAGTTTTTTTTGCCATTTTTAAACAAATGTTTCATCATCTGAAGCTTATTGGGGGAAACGATTGTAATTGTGTTCCAACGATTTGGAGTGTTTATTGATTCAGAGTCTGACCTCAGTTTCATGAGAAAAATGTACTGAAGTCAGCGGGTGACTTGCTGTTTGTTACAGTTACTGAAAGCCATCATGCAAAGTATTGCCCTCGGACGATATTGGGAAATTTTCCGAAAAAAGTTTTGCTTGCTCTCGTATATTTGAGGGAAGAGGAGGAAATGTTGAGAAATTGGTTTTAATTGTTGAGGAAAATCGAAAAAGGTCAATTTGCTCAAAATCAACTTGGTTGAGGTACCATGTTTTGTTGTACGGTGATAAAAGAAAATCTTTTGACTTTCTTATAGCTTATATTAAACAGTTGGAAAACTTTTGGAATTTTAAAAGGAAAATTGGAGAAAAGAAAAATGTCTTCTCGTAAGCAAAATAAAGAATATCGTGTCCGGGGCGTGGTAATTGGGGCTTACATCTTTTATCGTATGGATAAAGCTCCCCCCGCCCCACCCAACGAAATTAGGTATTCTCCCCGACGCCCCCCCCCCCCCCCCCCCCATCGCCAGCCTAGTGCCGCTGACTGGAGTACTTTGAAACCGTCATGGTGAGATCCTAGAATAATAACGGACGTTCTGACGGATGACGTTGGTACAGTGGAGTGCTAAGTAATTGTAAGGTGGGCGGGCAGCCCATGAATTCACCTGACTGGTATGGAGGTGTTCGTCAATGTATTTTCCTGTTTTTCTTTCTAAAAATATTTTACAAAGGTAGAACATGATGTTTTGGAAAATTCGGAAATGCTATACAGACGCAAATAGGCGCCTCCTAATGACCAATATCATTTCTGTGATGTGAGTGATGAACAATATATATTTCCAAGCTTGAAGGGGACGTTCAAGCAAAAAATAATTTTCATATGTGAAAGACGAACCAAATCTACACAGTGTGGTGGAATTTCCATTCAAATCGGACATATATTTCTCGAGATATCAGTAAATGAAGTAACTAGATTTTTGTTCAAAAGTGATCTTAAGGGCAGCAGAGGGTATATCACTTCCTCAGATTGAAAAGGAATGCTTTGTTTCCCTTTGCTTTGTCAAACTGTTGTGTTGACCTTGACGTTAAAAGGAATAGGCTCTCCCTGTGGGGAATGCAAATTAGTTTGTAAAGTTCTCATGTCACTTAAGCAATCTCATTCTTTTAATATGGGGTAGTTGAGGAGAAAAAAAGCTTTAAAGCTTAAAGAAAAAGAAAAGACTGTCCATTAATATGGGGATATGATCATGGGCGTCCGCAGAAATTTTTACAAGGGGACAAGGTCATTCATAGATGATTGAATTGTGTACACTATCTAAGCGGAGCGCCACCATAGGTTGGCGCGGAGCGTACAAGAAAATTTGGGGCCTTACAAACCCTCCAGATGGCCGTAAACGACACTTGGCGAGTGTTATAAGCTGAATGTACACAGCCCTGAAACAGGATTTTCACGTCTGTAATTATTAGAATTTTCAATGTAAAAAATTGTTGAAGGGACTGAAATCTGCCTCTCGGTCACGGCCTCGCACGCCTATGCACGATAAAACTTACAACTCTAAAACAGCCTGTATAGGCCTATATCCGTTTCCCAATTATGAATCATACCCCCACTGCCCCCC
This sequence comes from Holothuria scabra, assembly GCA_037179385.1. Classification (NCBI taxonomy): domain Eukaryota; kingdom Metazoa; phylum Echinodermata; class Holothuroidea; order Aspidochirotida; family Holothuriidae; genus Holothuria; species Holothuria scabra. The sequence continues at coordinate 34,597,431 of CM074190.1, forward strand.
CCCCCCCCTTATTCACCTTGTATATCCCAGTTACATCCGTGCGTCGCCAGTTGAGATCAGCACGGGACCAAACCAAGACCAACGCAGAATTCATCAATAGTCGGATGCCATATGCACACTACGTAACTGACAACTAGTACAATTTTGGCGTAGTTGTTACAATTATAAATTTCCAATAGATGTCACGAATGATGGTTCCCAAATTACGATTTCAGTATTCAGCATACCATCTTCTCTTTTGCTATTCCTGGTCAAATGTCCGCATATTTTACGAGTAGAAACTGACGCTGTGAGTGAAGATATTTTGATGATTTATTTTTATTTTTTTTATTTCAATTTTTAATTAATGTTTTCACAAGTCTGATTTTCCAGGGGGAGGGGGAAAGTGCCCCCCTTGCCCCCCTTCCGCACGCCCATGGATATGATGTCACATGGGCTTGCTTCAAGTTCACTTCTTTCTGAAAATGTGGAAACTTTTCTTGCTTATATTTGGAAACCACACGTCAGATTTCAATGCAAATTTCACCAAAGTGCTTAGAATAAATACCCCTGTAACATATCAACACATGACCGTAAACCCTTCTTTTAAGATAAAGATGATTTACAGTCATTACGACATACTGGTTGTAGAAACATAACATAAGGAGTTGGAAATAGGTTATGAAATATCGACAATTAGTTGGAAAGGGTGTCAGTACTCTCGGACAGCAATCATTTAAAAACCTACGTGAAATCGAAGGGGAATTATCCATAGTAGTATTTAGAAAGTTTCATTGGAGGTTGCAACGTAAGGAGCAGTTGATCTGAAGTGATATCTGGGGAGGGGTTCCCTTCCATTTAGGAAAGTCTATTCTTGGAATAGTGCTGAGATGCCTGGATTCGCCACTGAAATAGCGCGGCCACTTGCCAGATGGTTTCCTTAGCTAATCCCCCTGCCCGACCACCTACAGACAGGGACGGTGCCAGTTAATTTAAATAGGGGGAAAAGCATAAAGTGAGTGATAGGTCTATAGCATGGCAGGAACTCAAGGAAGGGATACCCCTCCCGTTTGCGAAACTTCTCAAATTCCATACATCCTTAGGCCCAATCAGACTGCAGTGGTGCAATATGTCGTCTCTTTAAAGTTATATTTTTCTGTTTTTTTTCAGGCTGGTAAGGTATGTAAAAAAATTCATATTTTGATATTTTTTTCTTATTTTACGATATTTGACAATTGAGCACTACAGGGTGCTATTTTTGTACCGAAAACTATATTTTAAGAAAAAATATTCACCCGGTTGAAAAAGTATTAGCATGCAGTCTTGTGCATAACTCTCCCGTGGATGAAGGAGTCTCATTTTGTTTAGGGGGTTGTTACGTCTTGACCAGGAAAAAAATCGACCGATATTTTGCCCACTTCAAGTGAAAAATCTCTTGAAGGAGCCACTACACTCTCATATCAAAAGAGTGAACTTAGAGAGCGAGTAACTTAGCCACTCTCTAGTAGAGTGAATATTGCGAATTCACTCGCTCACTCTTTCTTTCTTTCTTTCTTTCTTTCTTTCTTTCTTTCTTTCTTTCTTTCTTTCTTTCTTTCTTTCTTTCTTTCTTTCTTTCTTTCTTTCTTTCTTTCTTTCTTTCTTTCTTTCTTTCTTTCTTTCTTTCTTTCTTTCTTTCTTTCTTTCTTTCTTTCTTTCTTTCTTTCTTTCTTTCTTTCTTTCTTTCTTTCTTTCTTTCTTTCTTTCTTTCTTTCTTTCTTTCTTTCTTTCTTTCTTTCTTTCTTTCTTTCTTTCTTTCTTTCTTTCTTTCTTTCTTTCTTTCTTTCTTTCTTTCTTTCTTTCTTTCTTTCTTTCTTTCTTTCTTTCTTTCTTTCTTTCTTCTTTCTTTCTTTCTTTCTTTCTTTCTTTCTTTCTTTCTTTCTTTCTTTCTTTCTTTCTTTCTTTCTTTCTTTCTTTCTTTCTTTCTTTCTTTCTTTCTTTCTTTCTTTCTTTCTTTCTTTCTTTCTTTCTTTCTTTCTTTCTTTCTTTCTTTCTTTCTTTCTTTCTTTCTTTCTTTCTTTCTTTCTTTCTTTCTTTCTTTCTTTCTTTCTTTCTTTCTTTCTTTCTTTCTTTCTTTCTTTCTTTCTTTCTTTCTTTCTTTCTTTCTTTCTTTCTTTCTTTCTTTCTTTCTTTCTTTCTTTCTTTCTTTCTTTCTTTCTTTCTTTCTTTCTTTCTTTCTTTCTTTCTTTCTTTCTTTCTTTCTTTCTTTCTTTCTTTCTTTCTTTCTTTCTTTCTTTCTTTCTTTCTTTCTTTCTTTCTTTCTTTCTTTCTTTCTTTCTTTCTTTCTTTCTTTCTTTCTTTCGGGGGACCGCCATATGGCAGCTCCGCCACTGTGTTCAACTTCGCGAAAAACGAACAGTAAAAATTACGCAATAACAGACCATGCTGCTTCCACTTTTCGAGGACCTTGGAGATGGGGTTGGGTGATGATAAAGAGGCTTTAGCGTGTCCAGTATCTTTTTCATCGACAATGTTCCCCTAAAATTATTAGTAGGCCTATATTGTGCATTAGACTGATGAAGAATATGTTCACCACCCACTTCAATATTCTCCTCGCCGTCGCCGGTCACCACTTTTCTTGAAGCGCACCTTACAAATATTGGGGGGCTAAACATGCCTTTAGCCCCTCCACTTTTTCATGGGGGGGGGGCTAAGCCCCCAAAGCCCCCCGGTTCCGCCGCCACTGTGTTGAACGAATCGTGTACTCAGTTACAAACGTCGAAATCTCCGTAACATGTTCTAGTATGTCACTATGAAACTTGGGGAAGATGCCGTTAGTGACATTCCTGGTAGCGTTCAAAAAATTGAGTTCACTGATTAATGATCCATTGGAAATTAAAAGCGAGTCATTCAACTGACAGTCCCTGTAGTACGTTGTACATCGGTACACGCGTCTCCCCTATGAACAGGTGGATGTCGATGAACAGGACCAACTGCCGGGCCGTTTATCTAACGTTGCATATCTAACGTTACATTCCAGTTAATTTTTCTGAGAGAAATGCCGGCATATGACATGAATATGAATGAATGTATAAAGTATGATGTGGTACTGTTTTTATCGTCATGATCTTCAGCCTGCCAGTGCCGATTCTCATATTTACAAAAGTTGCACTGCCATTTCGCGCCCCCTCGAAGTCCCAACATATCAAAGTTTAGAACCACGTCCGAAGCAAACAGGAATCATTCAAGGTCAAATAAACATGTTTAACGTTAGAGGAAAACAAAGCAGGTAATGTGAGTTGTACGACAAAAAAGTAACAAATTATTGCCTTTTGGAAAAGAGCAAACGGATAGTCACGGTGAAACGAGAGGGAGGGACGCTCCCCAAAATTCAATAAAGGTTTTGCACTGAAGGATTAAAAAGCATTACTCAGATTAAACTCCAAATCTACAAACTTTATGCATGGGCGGCGATCTGTCTTTCAAAGTAGGGGATATAGTCGTGTCACTTTTTATAAGAGGAGCGTCACCATCAGTTGGCGCGGAGGGTACACAAAAAATTTGGCCATAAATACGACCGAAATCACCGGAAATGGCCCTTTCTGGGTTATTTTACGTAATACCATAGCAACTGTCAGAAGCGTACTTCATAAAAAGTCAAAAAGGCCTATCATAAAAAGTATAGAAAAATAAAAGTTGCCATACAAGTCGAGTGAAAAGAAAATCATAGCTAGACATTTTCCGGGCGTTGGGGGGGGGGGGGGGGGGGCGGGCAAGCACCCAAAATTTCGACATGTGAACACCATTTCTCCGGGGAAGTGATCTGCCTCCCGCGAACGCGCTGAAGATTCTTCCCTTTTTCAGCACAGTTTTGAAAACGAGGAGCTTGTGTTAGAAAAAGTTTTTTGATCTGGGTTCCCTATATAAGGAAATGTGAAAAATTCCGGATAATTGAGGAATCCGTATTTCTTATTTGCAAGCCTGATAATGCACAGCTACCAAACATGGGCGTACTTGCCCCCCCCCCCCCCCGGAAAATAAAACGTGAAAAAATTAATTAAAAATTGAGATAAAAAAAAATAAAAATAAATCATCAAAATATCTTAACTCACAACGTCAGTGTCTACTCGTGAAATATGCGGACATTTGACCAGGAATAGCACTGAATGAGAAGATGTGTGCTGAATAGTGAAATCGTAATCTGGAGACCATCATTCGTGATATCTATTGGAAATTTGTAGTTGTAAAAACTATGCCAAAATTGTAATAGTTGTCAGGTATGTAGTGTGCATATGGCCTCCGACTATTGATGAATGCGTTGGTTTTGGTTTGGTCCCGTGCTGATCTCAAGTGGCGACGGGAGTATGTAACTGGGATATACACGTTGAATATAATAATAATATGGGGGTGGGGGGGTGTATGATTCACAATTGGGTAACGGATATAGGCCTATATAGGCTGTTTGACAGTTGCATGTTTTATCGTGCATAGGTGTGCGAGACCGTGACCGAGAGGCAGATTTCCTTTCAACATTTTTTTACATTAAAAATTTTAAAAATCTAAAAATTACAGACATGAAATTCCTATTTCAGGGCTGGGTACATGTAACTTATAACACTCGCCAAGTGTCGTTTCCGGCCACCTGGAGGGTTTGTAAGGCCTAAAACTTTCTTGTACGCTCCTCGCCAACCTATGGTGGCGCTCCGCTTAGATAGTGTACACAATTCAATCATCCATGAATGACCTTACCCCCCCCCCTTGTAAAAATATCTGCGGACGCCCATGCTACCAAAGATCGTTGGGGTACACAGTGTTAACTAAGACCTACAAATTGAGGCTGTACGACGACATTTTTAAGAGTCAAGAGGTTATAATGATTAGGAAAAATTTGGAATTTATAGACAATTCATAAACATAGTACTAGTGTAGTTGCCGATACCACTGGATAATCTGGTGATTTTGTCATTTCTGAGAGAGGAAGAGTCTACGAAACTAATTTATGAGGAAACACGACCGCAGTTAGTAAGTAACTGCAAGTTTCTGCGCGCGAAGCGCGCCGGAATAGGGTCTACTTTTGAAAAAATAATTACAAAAATGGACTTTTTATTGGATAGAATTAAGAACCGCGTGGAGCCTACTACTGCGGTATAACAAAACTCATCTGGAGAAGCAGAACCACAAGTTGTTATATAATGAGATCTTTCAGAAAAAAAAGTTACGGCTCGTCTGGCAAATTATGTGAAATGTCTGTTGCAATTTTAATGGCATTTAAATATTAAATATTCTATCACTTCATGTAAAAGTCAGTTTATCAGACTATGTATGTAATAAATGGACATTAACCTTCTATTTCAAGCAGAGAAATAAATACTTTCGAAGGTGATAGGCGATTGAGAATAGTGGTGCATATATTTTAAATGGCCATGCTTTAGTCAATTCATAGGAGGGAGTACAGAACTGTCAAGCTTCATTCTTGCGCCCCTTCTACATTTAGAGAAACGGTTTTACGTTACATTTGAAAGGGTGGATTTTTTTTCAGGTTTTCGTTCTATTTAAGAAGTTTTCATAATAGCATACTCAACATTTTTACATAGTTTCCGAATCTGAAGGTTTGTTTTCATGGGAGGGGGGTATGGTGTTCAATACCCCCTTTCCAATTTCATGGGGGATATATCCCCCTTCCCCCAGGTTCGTAACCCGTGCCTTTATGATGAATTCTGTGAAGTGGAAAGTCTTGTATAAATTTGCAACTGGCTTCTTGAAAATGGCAAAAATCGGGGGCGCTCTCGAACTTATCTTCAGGCTCCATGTCTCTGGAGGGTGTCTGTTATTGCTGTACGTCTTAAACTAGTGTTTTACGGCGGGTCTCCAGAGATTAATGAGGAACATGTGTGATACGTGCGTTAATAAGGATTTTTTAGGTGGTTGGAACCACTGATCAATGCATGGGCCTATATGGATCGGTGGTCTATACATGTCGAGTCAGAAAATTGAAAAACTATCTTAGCCGATTGTCTCTATAGTCAAATCGGGACATCTAGTGATGATCTGATCTCAGTCGACCATACCTGGGTTCTATCGTCTTTTAATCTTTCGATTTCCTTGCTTACCTGTATCATGGGTGTTTTTACACTAAATTGTATCTTGATAACTTCAATTTAACTGAATAGAAGAATCCGATTGTCGCTTGTGTTTAGTGACTGTAGACAGCCATTAGTGGAGTCCAGCAGGCTTAAATCGTCTTCATTTATTGTCTACATCAATTTCAAACTCTCAAATTAAATGAAATTGAAGAAATCAAGATACAATGTAGTGTAAAACCATCCAAGATACAGGTAAGCAAGGAAACTGAAAGATTGAAAGGTGGCAGACCCCAGTTATGGCCGACTGAAATCAGACCATTACTTGCTGTCCGGATTATATTAGTCTATAGGGCTTATGAACATACGTCACTGCGTTACGTCTTTCTCTGTTTTTCCATCCAGGCGTCCATTTAACAACAATTGTGGGTGCTGTTGTGCGCGCGTTTCGGTAACACAGAGATTGAATTGATCATTTCCATCCAGTGAAACGCGCTGAGGTCAAGTGCGTGATCTCTACTGGTTAGCGTGGAATGACTTGTCTAAAAATTGTGAGCGCACTTCAAGTCAGGGTTTTCTCCCGATGTAATGGCGTTTCAAATTTGGCGTACATTGTCACAGATCGTCAAAGATATTATAAACGTTTATAATGTCTTTGCAGCTTGTGCGCGAGCACGACACGATGTTTGTAACAATTATTGCCAAGCTAAAGCTTGGGATTTCGATGGACTTCATGCATATGATGTCACATAGCGGAGACAAAAAGCATAGATACCAAACTTAAAATGACTCGATGACTCCTCGTGGAAGCCGAAACGGAGGCGCGGAAGCGCTGATCACTCTTCAGGTTTTTGTTTCTTTTTTTTTGGGGGGGGGGGGGGGCACAGGTTAATTGATATCTTTCGGTAGTATGTATACGTGTGATTTCAAAACATCGCAATTCTTACCAACACCGTCCTTCAATAATGTTCGCTTACATGGATTAGTTTTTCGCGTCTCCGAGGCTTTTTACTTAAGAAAATACGAACATGTGCGTACAACGACTTGTTTGATGTTCATCGACATACTAATGGTCAGTTTCTATAGTATTTTCATCAACTAGTGCGCTGACTTCACCCGAAGAAATGCTTTTTGAGCACCCAAAGCTCGCTCTGAAAATGCACGCACGATGGATATTGAATTTTTGTTATGCATCCATAGAGTATCAGCGCAGATCATCGAATAGAACTGTGCGCATGTTAAATGAAAGCAGTCCTCCGTTTGGGCCTCCGCGAGGAGTCAGCGCGTCTTACAGTTTAGGGATAGGAGTTGTAAAGTATATTTTCGTCTATAATAGTTTTGTCACAGAGCAAAAAGTACACCCTCCTTTGGGGGCAAAACAAATCGGCACCGACAAATGCAGACGGTTGATTTGTCAACCAGTTGAATTCTTTTGCTTGCGGCCACGTTAGTTTCATTGTTTTGCCCTCAAGGACGGTGTCAGTGTGTAGGAATCATGCACGAAAGTAATTGCATTGCGCGTTTTTTCGCCATCCAGGTTTGCCCAATAGAGCAGGATGATATCTTGCTCTATATCCTGCTCTACGGTTTGTCCATTGTAGAGCAATTGTCATTAAAGTGCTGTCGTGCGGGCGTATCGGTTACATATCTACTGCGCATGACGAGTGGCACATATCTACTGCGCATGACGAGTGGCATCCAGTATATCAAATTAACACGAGCTGTCGTCATGTTTATGGTTTAGCTTGCGATATACCTTGTCATATGATGTCACAGAGCGGAAAGTACGCCCTCCTTTGGGGGCAAAAAAACTAACACTGTCAAATGCTGGCATCATGATTTGCCAATCAGTCAAATACGCGCATAGGCTGCTACACGTGCAGGGCGAATTCTTGCGAATTCTTATGCGCGAGGCCACGTGTTCCATCGTTTTGACCCCAGAATGACGTCAACGTGTCGTCAATACACAAGGTCTATGTCGATACACAAGTTGCTATAGATAGTTCTCACCGACGTCACAAATATGCGTTAGCAACCGCCATGTTTTAGGCTCATACATACAGGAGTTGCCCTCAAACATGGCTGGAATACTCCACGTGAAAAGCGTCTATGACTTCACGTGAGAACTATCTATAGATGAACCCGGACAGATTGTGATGGTTTAATTTTAATCGGCCATTACCGGGGTCCATCATCTTTGATTTTTAAGTTTCCTCCCTTACCTGTTCCATGGATGGTTGTACACTAAAGAGTATCTTGAATTTTTCAACTTCACTGAATAAGAGGATTTCAATTTCAGGTAGACAATAAATGAAGACGATTTAAGGCTGATGGACCCCACTAATGGCTGCCTACAGTCACTAAAAATAGCGGTAATCGGATCCGAGTATAGAGGTTGTGCAAAGACGTCACTGCGTTGCGCGTCTTGGAATTTTATCCATCCAGGCGTCCATTGTTACTAGGTACCGCAGTCCCCGCTAATTGGTAACGCAAGTATTGCGCATGATCAGTTCCATCCAGTAGGTCCTTTCTCTGAATTGAAACGCGCTGATGTCACGCGTATAATCTCTATAGACTTTGTGTATATGATGTCACAGAGCGGAAATCACGCACTCCTTTGAGGCAAAACAAACCAACACAGGCAAACGCAGACAGCTGATTTGTCAACCAGTCGAATACATGCATAGCCTGCTACACGTGTAGACAAATTTTATGCAAGCGGACACGTGTTCCACTGTTTTCTGTCCAAGGATGACCTCAATGTATCGTCAATGCACAAGGTCTGTATGACGAGGATTCCTGGAGACGGGCGCGCGCTCTACATTTTGTGATGGCCATGGCTTGTGACGAAACATGACATGTCCATGTTTTGATTGTATTCTGCTTCAATTCAAATGCACGTTACATTCATCATTGTACTTGAACAGCAACATAGCATAGCCGTTGTTATTCATACTCTCGATAACACGTTGCTTTATTATACATTTAGAATTTCTTTTCGCCAAAATGGGAGGCCTCCATGGAAAACATTCTGACTCTGAATGGACGGATGTTTCTGATTCTTCAGAGGTAGGTGAAATAACTTAATCAAGGTTTGTTTTTCATACTTCTATGGTACTATTACCATGTTGTTAGGGTGCTGCACCGCAGCTGTAGCCTAGTAGGTATATGGAGGTATCAGTCTGGGGTGTCTGGGCTAAGTGCTCACGTAATGCGGACTTAAGGGAGACTGGCTTCAATCATATTTTAACAGAAAAACTAAAAACGGTACTGGTAATTGCAGAATGTTCCGTCCCTTCAAATAGCTTACTTCGTCCATTGGACGCAGTCCTAGGCCTAGTCCTTATTTCGAGAAATGGCGTCACCCACTGCTACTACGACTGCGCCTAGGAATAAGTCAAAATCGGTATAAAGTCACAAAAAAGTCAGTTCGAATTTTATTCTCATAAACATCAGTTGTAAATCATATATTTACACTGGTTGACATTTTTGGAACTCTTTCCGACCAAAGCTAGAGAAGATCTTAACAAAAAGGGCCTATAGGGTAGAGCCGCCAGTATTCAAACCCCCTGCAGTATATTCAACCCCTAAGATATAATTCCACATTTTTCAGTGAACTAAGGCTCCATTCCACATGAAATTTTACCAAAGGTGAAAACAACTTCTCTGCTTAATTGTCATCTACTTCTGTGAAACTGATTTGCAGATAAATACCTTTTGGAGATATTTGTATAGAACAATTTGGGAAATTTCTTTGAAAATAGCTGTTCTTAAAAGGTCATGTAAGGCAAGATGGTTAAAATCAAAGGAATGTAAATTAATTTCTGTCATCCATTTAAAAAGAGACTGGTTCAAAAAATAATGAATTTTCAAGGCTAATATTTCATCATTGTAGCAATTTTTAAACAAATTTTAGGACCACAGTGAAATTACAGGAAATTTGGAGGGAAGTTGAAGAGGGTTGAATATTGGTGCCGCAATCTTTATCTGCTACCCAGTATTCAACCCCCTGGTATATTTATGGGACCAAAGATATTGTGAATGAAGCCCATTAGGATTTTCTGGTCATTTCTCAAAGAAGTCATTAATGTTTAGTTATTTAGCATACTTCTGTAAAAATATTCTGGGTCTTTTAGAAAATATTGTAGAATCGATACTTTTGCACTGAAATGTGTGTTATTTGCCCCTACTGACCCAATAAAAACAAACGGACATAACAGCAAGGTGGAATTTTCCTCTAAACTGCATCAAAAAGTTGTTCAAGAATCAAATGCTGAACAAAAGTAATGAAGGTAATTTATATATCCATCCTGTTAACATTTTATCTGAATTGTACTTTATTAAATAATTTTTGGCCTATAGGGGGGGTCGAATATACTGGTCCCCAAATTTGAATACTAGTGACAGGGGGTTGAGTACTGGGTAGGCAAATCCAAAATTTTAAGGTGAGCTGTTTCTGAAAGAAAAGACTAAATCCAATATTTTTGACGGTAACATGTTAGCCTTCATAATATCTAACGAAAACATTTTGAGTCATATGATTCCACTTAACCTGGGGGGGGGGGGATTTCAAGAAGTTCCTTAAAGGCATTTTCTGGAGACAAGATTCGTTAACTTCAAAATAAGCATTTTTTTCTTTCACAAGGTGAAAACAGTATCTCCATAGCTTATAGCGTTCGGAAGATACAGATTTTTAAAGTATTTCAATTTTTGTTGGGATTTGATGCATCATGGGAAATATGTGATGTCATCGTAGAACATTAATTTTACATTGCATTCAATTGCAATATAATTATGATGCCACTGCAGTCGATATTAAGCAATATTGTTGGTTGTACTCTATGTATAGTGAAGTGTAATGCTAGATCTGCAGGTACAGATATTCAAACATTCCAACAGTATCAAGTTTTAAGGACAAATAGGATGTTCAATTATAAAGAAAAACAAAAGGAATTTGAAGCAATGTGCCCACATTACACATCTTTTTGTGGCTTAATTGAAAAGCAGAGGTATTTTTTAACAAAAATAACCAATCTTTAAAGTGAGATATCTTGAGTTAGGAAAATGGTATTGTGATAGGGTTTGAAGGGCATGGTATGGAATATTTTTGTTTTTCTTACAAGACAGAGGCAAAAATCCACCAGAACATGCCTTTAAAGAGTTGAAAACTGGTGCCTCTACCGAAAGTCGAAAAAATCGGATTGGAATCCACGGTCACACCATAGCGAATTTGGATCTGATTTCGATCCAATTTTTGTGGGTGTTTGTTAAAATCGTCTCCATCTTTTCTCGGAAAGAGCCAAAAATTGTCAACCAGTGCTAATATATGATTTGTATCTGATATGAAAAGAAGCCAACTTCTTCGGGACGACAAACCATGTCATGCATTTTTATCGGATAGCATAGACCGATCTAACCTGTCTGTCGATGTGACGTCGCGAAATAGTTAGCATAATTTTAAGTTTCATAGTCTCGCAATAAAACTCATATATTAACACAGGTTGAGAAATGTTTGGCTCTTTCCAACCAGAGATGGAGAATATTTGAAAAAAAAAACCGTTCCGAATTCGTTGTAGTGTGACCGCAGCTTAAGAGACGATTCCCTCGAAATTCTGACGTTTAATACATTTCACATTTGTTAGAAGAGACAAGGGTAGTTCTCTACACTTCAAATACTTGATCTTCAACCATTCAATGATTTCAGTCCAGAAGTCCACCGAAATTGTCAGTTGCACGCACGTTTCAGTTTCTACAACAGAACATGTTCGGTTTCATACATGATGGGGTGACCGTCGAGTGCGCAGGCCCGCCGAGTGCGCACCTGCATTAATATAACGTGTGAAAATCTTGAAATGACAGAGCTCAATTATTCTGTAACGTCTCATCTGCGGACAGCTTTTGTCGGATAGTGTAGTTCGATAAAAGCTATTTGCCAATGTGACGTCACGAAATACGTAGTCTATATGTTCCATGATCCTCTCGTACCAATCATATATTTACACAGACCTGGACTTAAGAGGAAAGATAAGAGGAAACGGGTAAGAGCGAGTTTAGTGGGGAAATTTACTTGACCAATTCTAGATTAATATGAACGATTTATTGCTTTTCAACCTATTACTGTAGATGTGAAAATTTGAATTCTATGTTATAATTAGATGAAAAGTTTAATGCTAGTAATAAAATTGGGACGTTTCAGTTGAAGTTCTGTCACTGCGGTAGCAGGACTTTGTAGCCCCTCTTGACATTGTTAAAATTCTATAATTTCTGGTGAACTCTAATGATTTCTAGAACGGTAGGAATTTAATATATTGATACAAATTTAAAAATTACTTTAAGTAATAATTAATAATTAAATTTTTAATACAGGATGCAACGTGCGAAGATGTTGCAAAGGAAAAGCCCAGAAATTCTGCCAAATGTGGTGATCCTACTCTGTTGGTGGAGAAAACGTTTTCTGTTGGTAACAAAGCTGTAAAGGAACAGATTATTCAAGAAAAATCATGCAGCACTAAGGACAGCTCAAAGAAAAGTGTCTACAAAAAGAAAATCCTATCCAATGTGAAGAAAAGAACAGGCACAGTATCCCCTAGGGGTAATGATGGAGCCCTAGACTCTACCAGGACAATTGTCGAGGAATCTCATGGATCAACGAAATGTGAGAGTGTAAAGTCGTGCAGTCCAGAAAAAGAATCCGACGTCTCTGGTAAAGAAGATCGCCCTCAAACTGCCTGCGTAAAGGACCTATCAAAAGATATCAATTACCTTCATTACACTATCAAACATCCAAAAAGAGTGATCACACGCCCAGTTTTCGGGGCAATCGATCTTATCAAAATGACCCACCGTCAATTTGAGACAAAACGTGACAAGAGTGAACTAAGGAACGACAAAGATAACCACGAAAATTACATTAAGCAAAATGAACTTTTGCCTAATTCGGTTGTACCAAAAAAGGAAGAAAATATTGATAACGGTGATAGAAAAATGTCAAAGTTGAAAGATGAGGCTAGAAATGTAAGTGTCCCCCAAGACAAAGATGCAAAAAGTACAAACAAGGAACTCGTAAACGATGAGCAGGTTAAAACTTGCACCCGAAATTCCACCGTGTGTAAAACCGCGCCACATGGGCCTACTTTAAAAGTGTCAGACATGCGAGTGGAAGAAACGGCAAAAGCAAATCAAAATCAAGATAGAAATTTGCAGGAAAAGTTGATAAAGGAAAAACCGACCGGCGCAAGGAAAATGAACATCAAAGAAGTGGCAAGGCCGAAAAAAGTACCATGCAAGAAGAATGAAAAGTGCCGTCCCATTGGAGGAAAGTTAGAGAAAGTTTCAGAAACGTATGACGTTTCGGCTGCTCATACTAAAGAACGGAAAGAAATTTCACCGAATGAAATGAGTTTGAAGAGTGTCAAACAAATTCAAAATAAGACAAACGTTGAAAAGGTTAGCCAAAATAAAGGAATTGATCTTAAGCAAGTTGCAGCAGTCAATAAACAAAATCCTCAAGAAAAGTTGAATGTTCCTTGTGCAAAAGAAATAAAACAGGAACAACACGGTCATCAATGTATTCCAACGGAGATTCAAAACTCAAAGCAACTTACCGAGCAAGGGGCAGATAAATCAAATCAAATGCACTTTGAACCGGTGATTACCCAAAATGAGGGTGAGGCAAAGTTTGGTGATGACACTGAAGTGAGAGAAAGAATTAAGGAGGACAAGGACTGTCCTTTTTCAGATCAAACATTGGAACGAACAGTGGATTCTAAATCAGTGACAGAAAAAGAAAAGGAAGAAGGGAAAGATAAAGGAAAACAGAAAGGAAAAGATGAAATTGTGAAGGAACAAACTGAGAGTAGGATGAATCAAACATCGAAACCAGAAAAAACGAGTCAAGTCCAAGCAGTAACCAAGACGAAACAGACTGTTCGAGAGAAAAATGTGAAAGGACGGCGTAGAAAGATTCAATTAAAGCCACCTATTGATTTTGTTAAAAAGCAAGGCATTACTCAAGCAACCGCTGCAACTTTTCAGAAAAGCAGTCCCGTCGGTGCTTCTCTTAGCAAATTTACTAAAGATGAGGCTCGCCCTGTGCAAAAAAGTGATGATACTGTTAATTGCAGAATGGATACAACTGTTGAAACCAACGAGTCGAACAAGGTTAACGTAAATGACGAGACTCATGGAAGCAAAGATAAAAGTAAGCCAGAACCGTCGACAGCTGAGCAGGGCAAAAGAACAATCAAGTCGCCATCTAATGCTCATCCTCCAAGGTCCCCAGCCGGGGATTCTAACAGCAGAGTGGTAGATCCCAACGTTCCCAAACCCGGTGTTTCTGATGATCCGAAAACGGTTGGTGAGGCAAAACAAACGCTAACAAGTGATAAAACAACGGAAAACGTTGGGCTTGATCCAGCTGAAGATGCTGTGGGCGTGAATTTTGTAAACACTAATAAACCTGAAAAAGATCATGAAAAGACGATGGCAATTGCAGTTGAACAAGGTACTGCTAAACTTGAAGAACCATCAGCTGACACCAATTTGCATAAGAAAGAAACGAAACGAGAAAGAAGAAAGAACAGGGGAAAGAAGGACAAATTTATCGAGAAAATACAATGTAAACCTGACACTGGTATAATCACAGAGAAAGTGTGTTCGGACCAGACCGCCTCATGTCCCGAGCAATCAAAACCATTACCACCCCCTAAGACAGGAATCCCGACGGAGAAAGTACTAGATCCAAATTCCAACATTAAACCAAAGAATAAAAAGGTGTATGTCCACGAAAAGGAAATAAGAACAGAGAATGATGGAGTAGTTAAAAGGAAACTTCGAATACCAGTACGAAAAGGTCCGATTCCAAAGGTGAGTTTTACAAACTTAAAGAACAAGAGAGAATTTTATGTTGAGAAAGGATCAGGGTGTGAACATTAAAAGGGAAGGTTTAAGCAAAAATTTATTCTTCATATGTGAAAGAGGAACCAAAACTACACAGTATGGTGAAAGTTCCATTCAAATCTGACATGTAGTTCTCGAGATATCAGTAAATGAAATCAGTAGATTTGTGTTCCAAAGTGAGTTTGACGGCAGCAGAGCTTATATCACTTCCTCACATTGACAAGGAATGCTTTGTTTCCCTTTGTTTTTATTAAAATGTTGTGTTTACCTTGGCGTTAATAGGAGCATGACCTCCCTGTTGGGGATGCAAAGTTCGTAAAGTTCTCATGCCACTTAGGCAATCACATTTTAATAATGTGTTTTTTTTTTTTTTGAAGAGAAAATCAACTCTAAAGTTTGAAGAAAAACAAAAGACTGTGCACTTATGTGGGGATATGATGTCATATGTGCTTGCTACAAGTTCACTTTTTGTTGAAAATGTGAAAATTTTACGTGCTGATATCTTGAGAACTACACATCGGATTTCAAAGCAAATTTCACCGAAATGCTTAGAATAAGTACCCCTCTGACATACTAAATCATGTAGTGACCTTAAACCCTTCTTTTAAGAAGGCCATCTTTGGAAAGGCAGCTTGGTCTTATGAGGGTTATGTGTCTTTAGCCTAATATTTCCAAAATATTTACCGCAGAGCATAAAAAATGAACTCAAGCAGTCCAACTCAACATTTTCACAAGACACTCCCGAGCTGAGATATAAAATGTGAAATTTTATTCTTTCAATTTGGTATGGCAGACATTGCGGGCGATAATTTGTGATATCACTGTTGAACTACTCAAATTGCAGTCTTT
Organism: Holothuria scabra; assembly: GCA_037179385.1. NCBI lineage: Eukaryota > Metazoa > Echinodermata > Holothuroidea > Aspidochirotida > Holothuriidae > Holothuria > Holothuria scabra. The sequence goes on from CM074190.1 coordinate 34,613,216, forward strand.
GCATTTCTTTCTTTCTTTCTTTTTTGAAAACTACTGCACCTTGTATCATTATGTGATAGCAAGAGTTGTATTTTACAACAAGGAGGTCGTAAATTATTGCACAATGGATTATTTTGTTTTAAGTGAATAATTTTCAACATTTAATATCTTAGCAATAGAAAGAGCTATGGCAATAGGAATTGAATTAATAAATTTCATTTTGCAACTCCTAAAATAATTATTTTTGAAATTTTAGACTTGAGGTTCACTTTAACTTATTAGTGTCCATTTTGAACCGATATCTCGGAAGATTCTGTCTCTGTTTGTACGGTTCAATTGTTAGTATATTATAAGAAGCATTAATTAAAGAAATTTTAAGCAATTCTTGACAAGGAGATTGAGGTACCCCCTAGATAATTGCAAAAGATACACGACAGTGCATAACATTAAAATGCATGACCGCATAACCCATTCATATGTTGTAAAGGTCAAGTCACACTACAGCGGTATAGGACCGAATTTCGCTCCCACTTTTGTAACGTTTACTTTAAATCCCCTCCATCTTTGGTCGAAAAGAACCAAAAATTTACCATCCTGTGTACATGAATGATATATATCGTAGGACTACGAAAATATGAGGTGTATTAATTATTCCGTGACGTCACTTCCGCATACAACTTTACCGGATACGCGTAGTCTGATAAAACTATTTGTCAATGTTACGTCACGAAATAAATGGTTTACATTTCATTTCTATAGTTCTGACATACAAACTATTATATTTACACAGGGTAGCAAATCTAGGGTTCTTTCTAACAATGGATAGAGGAGATTTGAGGTAAAACTCACAAAAATTTGACAGTGATCCGATCCGATATCGCTGTAGTGTGACCTGAGCTTTATAGTGATGGATAGTGCAGGGGAGGAACAGAAAGCCAGTTCGTCCCCTGTGTCTGGGATTACTGACGAATCGCAAAATTGGTACAGTGACGATTGCAAAATATGGCACTTTTGGCATAGTGAATATAGCAGTTTTTGCACAAATCTGTTCATCTTAGTATTAAAATTTGGAACGAATTTGTAATTTATGTTTGTTTTTACGTTTCAAAACATAAAAAAAAAACGATGAAAAGACTAAGGCAAAAATCCTTCAACTGGGACAACATTCGTCACTTTGTGAAATGGAGATAATAATACACGTGTTCGGTGAAATTCGGGGTTTTGCCATTCGTCAGTAGGCCAAAAAGGAACGTCATGATCTCAACGGAGAATAGGATGTCCAAGTGCTATCCCCGTGACCACAGCCATTAATAACCTTGACCTAAAAACATTAATTTAAAAATAAATGGGTCAGTAAGCTGGATGAAATTTTACCGCTTAGGTTCTAATCCGGCAGCTGGTTTAAGTTGCATCGTTTTTTCATATTTGGCTCATAAATAAATGGGAATTTATTAAACATAGTACAGTTACATTTTATTTTCAAACATCTGTTTTATCTCTGTTTTTCTTCAGGGGCAGCCGACCCTAATGGATATTGTATTCTGTCAGTCTTGTGGAGACACTAAACAACCGAATGGTCAAGGCCTATTTCACTGTCCAAAATGCAAATCTGTGTTTTACTGTACACGAGCTTGTCAACATAATGACGCAAAGAGGCATAAGAAAACTTGTACTGGAGTAAAGAGGGTATACTGTAAACATGTTTAATAGTTAAAAAGAGGTGTTACTGTTAAGAGAAATCCATTAATAGCATGAAAATTTTTTCTTAACAGACACATTGTTAACGACGAGTAAAAAGGGTAAAATTTATTAATTGTCATCAATAAACAATCGCCCGTTTTCGGGTATCAAACACGTTGAATGCCACGTCATTGACTGTGTTTTTGTTTAAATTTTTGTCTGTAACTGTTTATTCGGACGTTCATTGTTTCTTTCACTGCCTGAGGGCATGGGCGGTGATCCGTCTTTGAAAATGGGGGTTATAGTCGGTGTCAGTATCTAAGCGGAGCGCCACCATTAGATGACGATGCGTACAACAAAATTTTCAGCCAATAAACGCCCGAGACAGTGGCGGGATTCCGGTCAAAGGGGGCGAAAATGGTCTGCAGGGACGCTTCGAAGGAGTAAGTACCCTGAGCCTCCGCACGATCGAAGCGACGGCCTTATAGGCTTTCCATTTGATTTTCCGCACCGGGTAGAGGACTTCTTTGCCATTTCTCCTCAGCAAGTTTTTTTTTTATTAAAACATGTTCAAATTTACTATCCTTGGGTCTCCGCAGAAGAACATTCGGGGGGGGGGGGGGATTCTTTTAAGGGGGAAAGCTCCGCGCCACCATGAGTTGGCGCGGAGAGCACGAAAATGTTGGCCAAAATGCTTCTCGGATCGCTGGAAATGGCACTTCTAAAGCCTATTTACCGCATATTAATAGGGAAAACACTAAGTGAAATGTTAGCAAATGTTGATGTTGGATTTTCTTCGTCTTTGTCTTTATGTTTTCTTCGTTTTTCAGCTTTTTTTTTCGAAGGGGAGGGCAAGTTCCCCCTTGTCCCTACCTACTGACGCCCATGTTTCCATTCCTCTCTTTCACATTCTATAATGAAGGCGGTCATTGTATTTTGGGTTATTGTCACTCCTGAATTTAAGATTTCAATGTAATAATGGGCTACTCTGTGAATATAAAGATTAAACCTGCTGGAGCTAAATAGCAAGCAATAACACACGGGGAAAAAATTGATAAATTAATCACAGTTCGGTGTACATTTTGCGAATCTGGAAATCAAGAAAAGTATCATTAATTGACGTATTAACATCATGCGACCGCTCTGAAATAGCCATTAATTAAGTACATTGAAAGAAAAAGCCAAGACAAAAGGTCTGCTTGGCGGCTCTCTAGATACCGAATTGATGATAAATTAAAAAAGTAGCCTAAACCTAAGCTTATTAGATGCAATTTTCAGGCTTTTTAGACAACGAAAGTACAGAAATAAGCATTTTCATGGGATTATCGTCCAGTGTCAGAAATAGCCATTTCTCATGAGAATGGTCACTTGAAGAAGAGCAAAATGGAAACTGCTCATTAAAACCCTTCAATCATTACCACTAGGATAACAGTTTTATTTTATTTGAACCTGAATGCTCTCTTCAAATAATTTTGAAAAATCTTGTGGAAGCTATTTTGGTGTCTTTATAAACCCTTTTTATTGTATGTGCTGACAATTATATATACCCGACAACAAGGGGGCTATCTGTGCTACAATTATTATCGGTGATATCGGCAACTACAGGTATGTTTTCATGAATTTTGTATCATTAAATTTCACATTTTCCTTTATATAGGCTCTTGACTCTAACAACGTCGTGCAAGCTCAACTTGTAGGTTTCAAAAAGCAATGTGTGGCAACAACGATCTTTTGGTAGCTGTGTAATCTCAGACTTGGCAATAAGAAATACAGATTCTTCAGTTAGCCCGAACTTTTCACATTTTCTTATATAGGGAACCCAGAATCCAAAATTTTCTCCAGTGTAAGCTCCACATTTTCAAAACCTTGCTAAATGAGGGCGTAAATTTCGGCGGGTCTCGCCCCTCGAAAATCACGTCACCATGGAAATGGCATTCACACTTAAATAAGAAATTCGAAAATGTAGGTGCTTGCTCCCCGGGAAAAAGTCTAGCTACTCCACTTTTTCATATTTTCTTTCCACTCGATTCATAAATTTAATTCCCTTTTTAGGCAATCAGACAACTTTTACTTTTCTATACTTTTTACGATAGACCTTTCTACCATTTTATGAAATACGCTTTTGACGGTTGCTATGATATCACGTTAGATAAGTCGGAAAGGGGCAATTCCGGTGATCTCGGGCCAGTGGCGGAGCTGCCATATGGTCAGGGGACGGTAGCCCCCCCCCCGACGGACCAAAATCGTCTGTCGGCGCCCTTTTTAGGTTTTTAACATACTTTACTCTTGCACCATTATTGGCAAAAGACATAAATTGACAGCGTTGTTTTAAGGCCCAGATGACAAAACGCTCAAACAGCCACCAGTAACTGTTCTATCTGCACGTTATTCTAAAGAAAAGGGTCTTTTGTAATACAGGGATAGGTTTTGCCGAAACGAATGTTCATGCTTTATACGCACTAATGAATGTTGTCGCTGTGTTAAGTTAATTGTTTCCACACCAAGCGTGATTATATGCTTACAAAATACACCGACTGACATTAAATTCACCCTCCCGGCCAATAAAAGATGTTGAAAGGGCGCTACTGTAATTGTAGCGCAAATAGCCCTTTTGTTGTCGGGTAAAAAGACAATAAAAACGTTTATAAAGGAACCAAAATTGCTCCAACAACTTTTTTCAAAACCATTTGAAGAGAACATTCATGTTAAAATAAAATAAAACTGCTATCCTCATGGTAATGATTTAAGGGTTTTCATGCAGAGTAATTTCCATTTTGCTTTTCATCAAGTGACCATTTTCATGATAAATGGCTATTTCTGACACTGCACGGTAATCCCATGAAACTGCTTTTTTTGTACTTCCGTGGTCTCAAAAGCCTGAAAATTGCATCTAATAAGCCTAGGTTTAGGCTACTTTTATTTATGATGAATTCGGTATCTAGAGACCTTTTGTCTTGGCTATTTCTTTCAATGTACTTAATTATTTGGCTATTTCAGAGTGGTCACATGATGTAAATTACGTCAATTAATGTTTCTTCGTGTTCTTATCTTGATTTCCAGATGCCAAAAATTTCCATATCTTTTCCCCTGTAAGATTGCTTGCTATTTAGCTCTAGCAGGTTTAATCTTTATCTTCACAAAGTAGCCCATTGTTTCATTAAAATCTTAAATCGGGGCCTATGACAATAACACAAAATACAATGACCGCCTTAGAATGTGAAAGCGAGGGATAGAAACATGGGCGTCCGCAGGTAGGGGCAAGGGGGAACTTGCCCTTCCCTGGAAATTAAAAAACCTGAAAAAACGAAGAAAACATAAAGAAAAAGAAGAAGAAAAATTAACATCAACACTTTAGTGTTTTCCCTATTTATATGCGGTAAATAGGCTTTAGAAATGCCACTTTCAGCGATCTGAGTGGCATTTTTAGCCAAACTTTTCTTGCGCTCCGCCCAACCCGTGGTGGCGCGGAGCTTTCCACCTAAAAGAATTTTGCCCCCTCCCCCCGAATTTTCTTCTGCGGAGACACATGGATATAAAACTTAAACATGTTTTAATAAAAAAAAAACTTGCTGAGGAGAAATGGCAAATAAGACTTCTACCAGGTGCGGAAAATAAAATGGAAAGTCTGAAAAGCCGTGGCTTTGATCGTGCTGGGGCTCATGGTATTTACTCCTTCGAAGCGTCCCTGCTGACCATTTTCGCCCCTTCTAACCGAAATCCCTAGCTCCGCCACTGCTGGGAGGGTGTACAGAACTGTCAAGCCACATTCATACGTTCCCTTCTCCTTTTCGAGAAACGGTTCTATGTTACATTTTAAAGGGTGGATTTTTGTAGTCTTTTAGTTTTCCGTTCTATTAAAGAAGTTTTCATAATTGCATACTTAACTTTTTACATAGTTTCCGAATCTGAATATTTGTTCTGCGGGGGTGGGGGTGGGGATATAGTGGACAGTATCCCCCGTCCATTTTCATGGGGGAAATATCCTTCATCCCCCCCCCAGGAACGCCGCATGTGCCTGAAAGTGTATGTAACGACAGTACGTTCTTCCTGCCTGAAGTTGATAGGGGCAGCAAACGCGAGAGTATATTCTTAAATACTTATACAGAGAATAAAAATTCCAGGAGCATGATACGGCCTTTGAGAGAAATAAATGAAAGTTGTTGTATAAGTATGTTTGTTACATATGTTAGACTTGTCGCTTTAAAGACAGTCTAGGATACAGATTCTCTCTGTCCGGGAAAGGTGTGCACAGCGCACACAGATAATTATTCATGAATGCTGCCACCTTTTTAAACTGGCCATGAATGCATGATCATGGTGAACCTTCTGCTAGGGACTTGCTAGCACCTCCCTGCTCCTATTCAGGCTGAAAACTTCATCAGACCAGTGGACAAAAGTTTCACAGGCCATTGCATCTGCTTTGTTGGGACCGTGGGCGCAGAAATCACCCTATAGTACAATTCAGTACAGTCTAGTGTGTTCTCTTCTTGTATTGTATTGTCAAGTGTGACGTCCGTATTGTTCTCTAATGGGGCTGAGGTGTTAGTGAGTTGGTGGTGGGTGGATGGTTAAGGCAAATAGAAACCCCGACGAACAGACAATGCACGTGCAAAACATTTCTGAGAATCGGCGCCGAAAAATCGGATTTATTTTAAGTTGCAAATTTTCTATTCCTGTTGCGGAACTAAAAGAAATTGTGGATTTCTTGTAGGAAGATTTACAATATACCTCTTTAATTGGAGACCATGCCATTCTTGAGAGCAATATTATTCAAATCGTGGGGTAAAGAGATGACTAACCCCCTTCATCGTAACTTCTGAAGTTTAAGAGAAAACTCTCCCAACCGGTCCAGATTCTAGAACAGAAAAGAAAAATTTTGGCATATATTAAAAAGTCTTGCTATAAAAGCCGTTTCACAATTGGTAGATAGCCGCTCAAAAGTTAGAGTTGTCGTTCAGTTTTGTTTCATTCTTTGTCCTGACCTTAAATTATAGACTCGACACAACAGCAGGTTTTGCACCCCAGTCTGATGCTCCATTGACTATTCCGTAGAGGTAATGCGCACCATAAACGAAACTGAGAATGTAGACTATTGGGAAATATGCGAAGTGCACCTTCAGATGTCGTGGCCATTGTGAATTAGGTGGAATTTTATGGCAATGAAGAGCACGGGCATGAGGATGATCGTTTGCTGGGTATGAGACGTACGCATATACGCATACATAAATATCGCATAGGAACATTTGACCTTGCTACGTAGTAGGAAGTGTCGCTGTGAAGACGTATATGTATATCTTTGCGCACATATAAATGTTGCATACTTAGGAACATTTTGACCTTGTTATGACAGAGTAAGTGTCAAATTTCCCAAGTTGTCTATTGAAGCGATCCGGCAGCATAACCGGAACCGGACTGAGCACAGATCTTATACTTCCCCCAACAAAAAATAAATAAATAAATAGAAAATGAAAAAGTAAATAAAAAATTAAAAATTAAATAGAATAAAATAAATTAACAAGTTTTAGCCATGCTGACTCAAGGGCCGGATTATCCCCATGGCAGGACCGGCACATGTCGGGGACCCGCGCTTTTGGGGCCCCCGCCCCACGCTTTCTGATTGTTAAGTCAAGGAGACATAAAATAATAAGTATTAAAAAAAGCGGAGTTCGATCCTGCATGAAGCAGAAGACACTAAACAGCCTTATCCTGCTCAGCGTGGAACATGACCTAGAGCGGAAAATGTATAATAACTATCATGTATCACTGTTGTGAAAAGCAAATATCAGTTAGTCGCAGTTAAAAGCTAAAATTTCATATGTTGAGTGTTATTAAATTTGTGAAAGCGGGTGGGCGAGGGGGAAGGAGGTTAAACTTTTAAAAGGGCCCCCGCTCTATAAAGTGACCGGGGCCCCACACAACGCTAATCCGGCTCTGGCTGACTCTAGAGGTTGCGGTGAGGAAAACAGAAAGAATGAAGGGATTCATTGTACATTTTACTCCAGCACTCTTAAAACATCGGGGTTAAATTTAACCAGGATCGGTGTTCTATTTACTCCAACACAATCCTGGTTAAATTTTAACCCAAATCCTGGTTAAAGTAACACAAATTCTGGTTAAAAGAACAAGATTTGGGGTTTGTTTAACCAGGATTTGAGTTAAAATTTAACCAAGTTTGTGTTGGAGTAGATAGAACACCGATCCTGGTTAAATATAACCCCGGTGTTTTTAGAGTGAGTGTATAACTTATTTGGGAGTTTGTAGGAAAATTTGACTGTACAATATGAGAGCAAAACTTATTGCGCTTTGTAAGTACTACAATCCATACATATGAGTCCTTCATGGAATTTTTATCTGGCCGACATCTGGTCCAGATATGGAATTTTTACCTTGCTTTAACAACAATTGTGTAGATAAAACTTGATATATCATAAAAGAATAAATGGCCTAACTAAAATTCGTTATAGCTCAAATTTTACATGGGACATATATGCTACATTTAAGACAAATCCATATATGTGACCAAAAGATACACTTTTATGCTGCTGTTTCGCTTTTTTGTTATTCCAGGAAGAGCGATTTACAACAAAACAAAAAATTGTATGCCATAACTGATTTTTTAAGACAAATGAAACTGCACACTGAATAAGTTAGATTTTTCTTTTTTTGCGGGCCAAATAACACTTGAAAACAATTCCGGTATATGTATGCCCTTTGGAATGCAATATGATCAGAAAATTGCCAAACAATAAGTACCAACTACCATTTCATGAATTTAAAGTCAGCTAATCATGTGTACTCTACTTTTTTTAAATTTTCATGAACATTTTATAGTAACTCTAGTGTTTTTAATACTTCAGGCAAGATTTTGACAGAATTCAGGCATGCTTGGGAGCTTTCTTTTTAATTAAAGTCATGCCAGATATTTTAAGATTCAAACGGCTACCAGTCAGACCAACTGCATACGGTAAAGAAAAGGATTAGAATGCACAAATCTGTCTGCTTCGCAATTTTTTTTCTCGGAAAGAAGTCTTGAATGCTACTCTGATTAGCAGGCGCTTTTTACTTTTTGTCAATTTTATTTCAACGACCAGGGTTGTTGTGAGCTATGCCACAGTATGGTTTCGGGAAATTTCAGAAGTGACTACACTCTAAAATCAAAAGAGTGAACTTATTCACTCTTTGATCGAGTGAAAAGTGTAAATTCACTCCATTAGAGTGATGATTCACTCCAAGAGGAGTGAAGTTCCCTCCGAAAAGAGTGAAGTTCCCTCCAAAAAGAGCGAAATTCCCTTAAAACGAGCGAAGTTTCACTCTTGATGGAGTGCCCACGGTGATCGCTCTTAAAAAAAGAGCGACCATTGCAGGCACTCGTGGAAGAGTGAATTTTCCCTCTTCATCTAGTGAATTTCACTCTTTATGGAGGGAACTTCACTCTTTTCGGAGGGAACTTCACTCCTCTTGGAGTGAATCATCACTCTAATGGAGTGAATTTACACTTTTCACTCGATCAAAGAGTGAATAAGTTCACTCTTTTGATTTTAGAGTGTTATAACCATGCAAAGTGTTCGTAACGTACGTGCTATACCGTTTGATATTAGAGAAGTTGGGACGTCGTTGGGGACCATGAATTAAGGAGAGGGGAGTCGAGGGTAAGTCCCAGGCAGGAATACAAGGGTTTGGTGCTTGAGGAGGTGTTTTAAGCATTAATTTTGAGACAACAACTTACCTAATCCTATTGACACAATTTCCGAACGCTGATGCCGGCAAGGAAAGGGGTGGGAAGAAAGAAGAAAAAAATGCATTTGAGTGTCTTCTTCCAATATTTCCAAATTAGTTTTTGCAAGTTAATTTCGTAACCTTTCCTTTTCCAACTTTCAAAACCGTTTGATAGTTCGAATCCAGAATGAATCTCTTGAGGGTGGAAACACGGGAGGCATACTCGGTTGACTAGTTGCACGGTGCGTTGTGTACACGCGTCGCTGTGGAAGTCGGGATTGCTACAACCAGTAAATGTAAAAATTAACTGATAATGTAGAAACGAACGATACAGTTACAAAAACAAATACAAAACCCCGATAATTTAAAAACAGTTGTAACGAGGGTTTCACATGGTTCTACCTATGGGTGTGTATGTAGGTAGGCAGGTTTGCTGACAGGCGGCAGGCGGACAAGGTTGGAAAGCAAATTGGTAGGTTCCAGGGTGGGTAGGTGTGCAATTGCGTAAGTGCTTACAGAGTCCGTTGATAAATAGGACCAAGAGCTCCCTTCCCTGAAACATATCGTGATTTCGGTGCACAGGGGTGTGCGGAAGATGTAGGATAGCTCATAGGCTTAGGAAGCGGGGACTGGGGCGACAGGGTGGAGGCTCCCCCACTTCCCGGGTCAGAAAACCCTTTTTTTTTTCATTTTTCAATTCCCTCCCTCACGAAACAAAATTTCCGGCGCGCTTGGCGCGCCGCAGAATTCAATGTAAAATGCATTAGTTCTCCCTCACAAATCAGTTTCGTAAACTTTTCCGAGCTTTGGAAATGACAACATCGGAAATTTACTCTATATGACATTACATGATCAAGAGACACCGGCAGCTATATTGCTATTTATGTAAACTGTCTTTCATATAATTCCAAATTTGCTTCAATGAGAGCTCTTGATTTTGAATTATTTTGTCCAAAAAGGACAACAAATTTTTGGAAACTTTCAAAATGTCATCACAGAGTGTCAGTTCGTAGGCCTTAGATAAAATTATGTAGCAACAACGATTCAGCAGTTCAGTCGTCGTGCAGTCTAGCTTCTTCGGGAAGCAGTTTCGCCGGACGGTTCTTTGTCAGAGAATCGGGAGGACTTTAAAAAAAACAATGCAAAAATGCATTGAGGTTTCGATGATACCTAAATGTTCCGTTTCAAAGAGTGCCATTAGGCACTAATTTTGTCATTAATTTTGTCATTCCAGATGACCTTTTGACCTCCATAAAAGCCATACATTGCTAGACATACAAACAACAGAGAGACAAATGGACAAACAGCTATCTTGAAAGATCATATTTAAAAAGGTTTCCAGGCCTTGACTCCTGGAGACCCCAGATGACCTTTCATATCTGCCAAAAAACAATGGGGATCATCTTCTGACCATAATGCATCCACTTACCCAAATATGAAATCTATCCAAGTTTCCTATCATGAGATATTGCATAAGCAGGATTTTCAGACTTTGACCAGAAGTGACCCCAGATGACCTTTGACCTCCATCAAAAACATTAGGTACCATCTCCTGACCATAACGCATCCACATACAAAATATGCAATCTATCCAAGCTTCCTGCCTTGAGATATTGTGTTATCGAGGTTTTCAGACTTTGACCAGAAGTGACCCCAGATGACCTTTGACCTCCCACAAAAACAGTAGGGACCATTTACTGACTATAACGCATCCACATACCAAATATGAAATCTATCCAAGTTTCCTACCTTCAGATATTGCATTAACAAGGTTTTCAGACTTTGACCCCCGGTGACCCCAGATGACTTTTGACCTCCCACAAAAACAGTAGGGACCATCTACTGACTATAATGCATCCACATACTAAATATGAAATCTATCCAAGCTTCCTACCTTCAAATATTGTGTAATTCAGGTTTTCAGACTTTGACCCCCGGTGACCCCAGATGACCTTTGACCACCGACAAAAACAGGAGGGACCATCTACTGACTATAATGCATCCACATACCATATATGACATCTATCCAAGTTTTCTACCTTGAGATATTGCATTAACAAGTTTTTCAGACTTTAGACCCCTGGTGACCCCGAGACGACCTTTGACCTCCACCAAAAACAATAGGGACCATCTCCTGATCATAACGCATCCACATACCATATATGACATCTATCCAAGTTTTCTACCTTGAGATATTGCATTAACAAGTTTTTCACACTTTAGACCCCTGGTGACCCCGAGACGACCTTTGACCTCCACCAAAAACAATAGGGACCATCTCCTGACCATAACGCACCCGCATACTACATATGAAATCTATCCAAGCTTCCTACCTTGAGATATTGTGTTAACGAGATTTTCAGACTTTGACCCCCGGTGACCCCAGATGACCTTTGACCTCCGCCAAAAACAATAGGGACCATCTCCTGACTATAACACATTCACACACCAAATATGAAATCTGTCTAAGCTTCCAAACTTGAGATATTTTGTTAACCAGATTTTCAGAAATTGACCCCCGGTGAACCCAGATGACCTTTGATCTCCACCAAAAACAATAGGGTTCTTCCTCTCAATACAGCGCATCTATGTACCAAGTTTGAAAACTGTTAGGCATTCCTATCTTGAGATATCGTGTTAACAAGCAAAGTGTCACAAACACACACATACACACACGCACACACACATATACATACATACATACATACGCACGCCATCATGAATGCATTGGTTTCTCTTATCATCGATACCAACAATCACTCTCACATTTGCCATCTATATATGAAGGGAGTGCAAATTCTTCAGTAATCCCCCAACTCTTTAATTTGCCTAACGGGAAACCCAGAATCCAAAGCTCTTTGTAATACAAGCTCCATATCAACATATATTTGTTTAAAAGGGGAAAAATTTCGGCGCGCTTTGCGCACCGCAATACGTCCCTAATACAGTGGTGTTCACACTTGACAGAAAAATCGGAAAACTTAGCTACTACAAACAAACCCGAGACCTGCAATTTCCAGCTGTCTGAAGGACTGCGATTTTCAAAATTTTCTGTACGCTCCGCGCCAACTGAAGATAGTCTTTCGAGCAAGACCTCATATTCCTACAGGAGGCAGGGGGCGATTGCCCCATGGCTCGAAAAAGTGAAAATTCGGAAATTTCAAATTCTCTTACAGGAAACCCTGAATCTAAATTAATTTCTGCAATACAAGCTCCATATTTACAAATTTGTAAAAGGACCCAAATTTTCGACGCACTCCGGGCGCCGCAAAGTACGTTCCTAACACATTGAGTAGTGTTTCCCCTGAAGAAAAAAATCATTTTTTTTAAATTTTTTTTAAAAAAATTTCTTGCTCGTAGGAAAAGCGAAAAAAATATGCATTTTAAAATGTACCTTTGGTCAATGGGGGTAGGGTGGGGTGCATGGTCAAAAATTGTTCTGCCCCCTTACTCTCATATCAGTGCTTCCTACGCCACTGGGATAGCCATATAAAGTCATATATTTATATGAACACATAATTACATTATCTTTTTTTTTAGCGGTAAGGGGCCCCCTAAGATGGATGAAGCTAAAATGAATTTCATAGAATGCACCTCTATATGACGTTTAAGCTCTTTGTATCAGAGCCCACTTAAGCTGAAATCTGAAGTGGTGGCCTGTATGAAATACGAACGTAGGACCTTTATAACTTATCCCACAACTGGTGGATTGTCGGCACCACAACACCGATCAAATCTCCTCGATGGTTGCCACCTTGTAGGCCAGGTTGTGTAGAATATGTCCACGGTATTTTCCGCATGTCGTTGGAGGCGACCAAGGGAAGTATGTGCATCGTAATTTTTATCAAGTTGACACTATATAACACATTCGTGTTGGTGTGTCGTTAAATTTCATCAAAAAAAAAAAAAGCAACTTGTCCAAAAGTTCACTGGTCTACAAGGAGCAACAAGTTCCATATTATTAGTATTCAGTCCCTTCATATTTTATAAATAGCAGTAATATGATGATTACGTTTTTAGTAGTATTTAAGTTTAACTATATTCATTTGCATTGAAGAAAGTAACATCTTTGTTTTTTAATAATCATAATGAATTTTTTGGAGTTTGATATCTCACTAATGCATTATTTTAAATGTAAATGTGAGTCTGCCACCATGTATAATATTCCTCTATAATGACATTTTCGTGATGATAACCTCATTTAAGTACCAGTAAGAAAAAAGTCTTCACAGGATAGCTTCAGTATTTTATTGTTCTATTTTATTTTGTAATCATTTCGACTTGTCCTAAACAACCTTTAACAGGATAAAGAGCGTTCGTCTATATATTGCGCAGCTGCATTGTTGATCCAGTTACAGACTGGCATTAAAGCTCGCGCTGTTTACTCAATGCATGTTTGCATGCCAAATGTTGTTGAAAGATAAATTTTGAGGTTCAAGTTTCATTTTGGCTGTACTAGAAAGGCGTTCACTATCCCCATCGGTTTCCCATTAGATATACCTGTGCAACACCGCGAGCCCGGAAGGAGATATACCAGGTATGTGGAAAGAGTTCGAATCCGTTAAAGTGTAAATTTGTAGATATATGCGAAGAAATCGCAGCTAAAAAGAATGTACGATAAGTATCATATCTCGATGTAAGTAGTCCATGAATAATATTTACTTTCAAACCAAAAAGGTGCTTGGTAGTATCGTGGCGCAGTTTGGTTGCTTGCTTCTAATGATTTGAAAGAAAGTTAATTTATATTCAGTTTCCTCTAGGAAATATTATAATATGGCAGTTTCGTAAATGACAGATTTGAAAAAAAAAAAAAAACATTTAGCAATGCAATAAGAAAGGTAATAACTTAGTAATTCTGATGTTTTTATGGTTACTTAAATGGTCAATTGAAACAGAAACTTCACCTTACAGACCGCTTGTCAATAACTCAAGGTCGAAATTACAGTTTAAATGTATTAAAACTAAGATTTTCACAATGTGTGTGGTAAAGCAGTTCTATACGGACAACAAGATTAGCTGGATAAATAGAAATTTTCCCTTTTATCTTTTAAACAGAATGGGTAAAGAAGACACATGTTTTTTACCTTCTTCACTTTTCTGTAAAATAATGGTCAATGTTACCGGTATAGTCGGGTATTTAGAACCATGCGTATCTCAGTATAAGGGTAGAGCCAATTCAAGTTTATCATTATTTTGAACCATGCTTAAACATTTTAAATGAAAATATCAGTTTCATTAAGTTTCATGTTTTGAATAAATTACGTTTCATCGTTTATTTGTGTTTACATTCGTTTCGAATTTTCTATTAGGGTTGTTCGAATAAATAATTCATTTATTTAATGAAGATGGCAGACGTAGACGTTGAAAATGGGAGCTTAAGCGAGGTATGTAAAACCTTAAGTTGTAGTTTTTAGGTGCATACTTGCGTGTTTTGTCTGTAGAGAATTGAGGGAGCTTTGATGAAATGCCAGGCCTCTAAGCAGCGGCGGCGCCAGAGTGTCAAATTTTTGGGGGAAACTGAGGGCAAAGGAAAATGCTGGGGGGGGGGGGAGCGCGAGGTCTTGAGGATGGGGTCCAGGTGGTGTCCAAGGGCAAAGCCCAGTGGGGGCCCAGTGGGCGAAGCCTCCGGAAGCTTTGTGGTTTTAGCATATCTCTGGGTGAAAAATTAAGTCCCAGGAGAGGTAGATATTAGGCTATTTGATTTTTCGGTTGATCTAACTCCAAAGTTAACAATTTTTTTTCTTTGGGAGTGTCATTTCACATTTGCGCCGTGCCACCGAGTACCACTATATTAGTCATTGGCTTAACCAGACTTTTTCATTTGGACGGGGTGCTAGGGATGGATAAAGTGTTGAAGAAGTGTTAAGCTGTAATGACACCATCTAAGCAGAATGCAATCATAAAGTTGGCGTACAGCCTACAAAAATAATTGAGGGAGAATAAGAAACAATAGAAAAATAAATGAAGCACGCTACCTACCACACCCCTTACTGCCAAGACAGGACAACTTTGTATCATTAGTGATATGCTTGTCACATGTAGATTGGAAACCCCTGACGTAACCCGGAAGGATGTAGGCCTACTTAAAGGGCATGTAGGCAAACTTTTCGTCCGTATCAATTGCACGTTCACCCAGGCGCCAGTCCACCCGCACCCCCACCCCTAACACACACACTCATATAGGCAACATGCACTTTCATTCCAACAACTTTTTTTGGGGGGGGGGCAAGGAAAAAATCCGAGGGGGAAAATTCCCCCTCATGCCCCCCCTCCCATAGCGCCGCCACTGCCTTTAAGAAATCCTAGTTCCGTAACGTTTATTCATAGCTAAAGCAAATGGAGAACGGGGGAGGAACTGCAACGTATTAACTTCATGTAGTAAATTTAAGGCAAAAGATATGCTACTTATTCAAACTCTTTCGGCATACAACGTTCAGAGGAACTAGCCGAAGTAGGCTGTAGGCTGGAGCAGTATGTCAAGAAGGTTATAATAAATCTAAACGGTGGCACCTTTGATTAAAGCACACTGTATAAAATTTCCCATGTTGACGACGTAATGGCAGAATGTTTTTCATTCGACTTTCACCGGAGCATTTCTTTTCTTTCCATGGAAGGTTTTTAACCCCAAAACGAATCATTTGAAGATGAAGTTGAATTCATTATACATGTTTACACAGAAAATGAAAAAGGAAGCTACTTTACATCATACATTAATCCGATAGGATCAAACTTCACTCACCCCTGTATTATGATTTACATAGGTAACAGTTGTAAACGGGTACATCAGCTGTTGTAAAGAAGACAAAGATACCGTTACTGCTTTGAAGAAACAGTTAGCGAAGAAAAATTTGAAATGCAAAATTATTCAATACCAGACAGCGGAGGGGGAAGAAGCAGTGAAATTGACATCGGAAAATGCAATCAAGAAAACTGACATTGTTTTCATAGCTGCCACTGAGAGATTCATTGGAGAAGACGAATTTCTCTTCCGGGTGAGTGGTACATTGGTAATATTTTGAAGTGTAGCTTCAAAGGATATAAACATAGTTCAGTACCGATCAGGGAAGTGCTCTATACAAAGTAAGGCTATACAAAATAAGTCGATAACCTATTGTATTGTTACATATTTATTTTTCGATGATCTAGCATTTAAAACTTAAAATGCAATTTTTAGTTTTTAGAATTAGGACTTCTCTTCAGGAATTCCATCCGTCTTATCTCCGTTGGTTGTACTTCTGTTCTAGTTCTTAAATTTCAATTTATTTCCTTCAAGGTGAAGCAGGCTAACAAGTTAAACAAACCTGTCATGGTCCTTTTATTGGATGATTCAGTTTGGCCACCTAAAGGACACATAAAGGAACTTTTCACCAATATTAGCTTCTTGAGGACCAAACCCCAGTCTCCGAGTAGTGCAAGGATAACCTTTACAAGTCAAACACTTGACGAGATAGTTTCTAAGACTACCGAAATAATCACAGGTAATTTTTTCAGTTGTGTTTGAAGCTTTGGTTGTTAAATGCTTAATGAACGACATCGGTGTCTATGAAGTTCACCATTGTTCTGTTGAAGTATTGTTTTCGACGTAGTATATTTACTTTATTTGAAAGAACCATGTCAAGGTTTTATTACTTTTCGACATGGACCTTTGAAAAAATTCCTCGCTTGATCTGCTTTATGGGGCTTTTCTTCAATATGCACTGCTTTTCTATACCGATGCCACTTTTTTCGTTTTGTACTTTACGTCTGAAGAAAGACCTTAAGAAAAAAGTTATCTGTGATACTAGTATACCTGGCATTTATTGTTCTAGATTCGTTTCAAATCAAGCAACCATGCATCTCATTCAAGAACTGTAAACTGGTAAAATTGGCCTAGTAAATTTTCAGTCAAACACCTACTACATTTGAAACATATTGTATCATGTGATTTTAGTTTCCAGCTCTTCTTCTACGTCGCAGAAGCAACGCAAAAAAGATTCTACGGAGAAGCACACAAATCAATTAACGCGTTCTGTCCGTGGTAATTATAATTGTCATTTTTAACAATGTTTCAGAAATTTATGCATATCTGAAACCCTATACTTCTTTCTAGTCAATACGCCAAGAGAGAGGGGGGAGACGTCTCTAAAAAAATTCGATAACCATTTTCGAAATACATTTCAACACAACTCGTCCGTGCAACATACTTAAAACCCCTCGGACTCAATTTGTCTCAACTTTGTTTACCTCTGCAATTGTGGGTCTTTAATTTTGTTCATGGAATTATTTGGTATTATTTGACCAGTCTTCTAACTGTTTTATTCATCTGCAATGAACACACATTACCCGTTTGGGTTCTGTATAATGCGTTTCATGATATATATAGTACACGGACATTTCAGGTATGAATTTGTGTTGAACTCTTGACTGACTTCAGATCATCTTGCTATTTATCTCAATTTGCCTTTTCATTTTTCCTAAACCTTAGAACTTGTTTCTTTACTTAAATATCTCTAAGATTATTGTTTCATATCTGGTAATTTCCTTTTCCTTTAATTATGTACAGGAAATGTGGCAACCGTAACCATCGTGTGCAACTATAAACTTTACTTCACTTCTCTGACAGGACTTTTAACCTTGGGAAAAATAGTAAGTGATCCTCAAGGTATCCCGAGCAACAAGCCTACACTTTAAGTATTTCAGTCATTTACCGCATGCATACAACTGAAAGGGTTAAAACAGTTTTTTATCTTTAATCAGTTTCGCCTAAGTCACCTCTAAGCTAGCCTTTGTTAAAGATTATCTCCTAGTAAAACTCAATGCAAAACGTAGATGTTAGAAAATTTTCTCTATTTAATGTAACCTTACGTCAGTGCGGATAATTCCCGGTGGTATTTTATACTAGTGTTGCAAGCGCAGTAGTTACAGTTGTTTAAAAATTATTCGTTTAAAAGTTACGTCACAGAAAGTTACACCACAGAGAATAGTCGATCAACCCGTCCAGCCGTCCATCTGTCCTTTGTTCCAAAAGATGAGACATTGGAATCAATTGGAATTGACTTAGAAATTTGGGGGGGGGGGGGGGTGGCGGCTGGGAGAAGCAACTCCTGGTGAAAATGTGGGGGTCAGAAAACCCCCTTTTCTTTTTTCCAAATCTCATTGAATCAACACAAATGATGATCAAAAACCTGAAGTTTCCCCTGTTTATAATTTTTCTGTCATAGGCGCTGCGACATATTATTTTTATCCAAAAACAATCACCACACGTTGTTCCCCGTACCTACACACAGACGCCGTGACATGCTGACATCCGCAGTGTGTGTAATGCACACCGTGCAACCCCGTTAACCCAAGTATGCCTCCTATGTTTCCACCATCAGGAAATTCAATCGAGATTCGAACCATCTGACGGTTCTGAAAGTTGGAGACGTGACCTTTAACATAATTAATTGTCCCGAAATATGAAAAGCATCATTAATTATGATCTAGTCAACTTTGTCAAATTTTCATGGCAGATCAAAAAGATTGTAGAATGCGCATGATTAGCTAACTTCATATTCATCCAACGGTAGAAGTACCTCCTATTTATCAATTTTTCTGATCATTTTGCAATTTGTTCATTTTATTGAAGTGAACCTTTTATTGCAAACGAAAGCAAAATAGCGACTGCTTAGCAGTGGCGTAGCTACAGGAGGAAGGGTGTTAGCCACGGTTTTGAAAAATGAAAAAAAGAAAAAAACGGATATTTGCCATTTTTCACAACAGTCATTTACAGTGTGGTTCTCCCAACTCGTGTGTCATGAAATTCTGAATTCTCTCCAATACAAGCTTCATCAAAAAAAAAAAAAAAATCCACGCTTTGTCTTCCGCAAAGTTCAATTCCTAGTGGATAAGTGCTCGCTCACAAATCAGTTTAGTAAACTCTTACGAGCTCTGGAAATGACAAAATCGAAATTTGCCACATGTGACACCAGATCATCAAGTGAAACCAGCAACAATTCTGTCTAAAAAGACAACAAAGTTTCGGAAACTTGTAAAATGTCATCGGAGAGCCTCAGTCCGTAGGCCATAGAAAACAATATGTAGCAACAATGATCCTCAGTCGCTGTGCTATCATGCATTTTCAGAATACAAAATTGTCTGCACTAAAACCTCCATAAGTTCACATATTTGTTTAAAAGAGAACGGACCTATTTCATCATAGTGTTCCGATTAGGACCTCTCGAACATAAATTCACTTTTAACAATCGCAAACTTTCTGATTGTGTAATTGCCGTTTCGCAAACACCCGACAACAAGAGTTTCTTTTATCTCATTCATAACTTTTTCAAATGAAAATTCCTCAGTGAGTTAAGTTCAGTCAGAAAAGCAACCCTCAGTGATAGACAACTTGTAAGGCTTGACACCTGCACTATCGTTCAACTAAACCTAGTCACCTGATCCCTATACAGATAAATACATTGTTTCGTATCATCTTCATCACAGGTGTTATCCACTGCGTTATGGAGCCTTCTTTCTACAACGGCTTACAACGAATACTTCGTCTACCCTCTTGCCGTAACACTCCTTAACTGGCTTGTGACATGCGTTTTGTACTTTATGAACTGTTGCCTTGAAATCGACAGAATGAGAAGAAGGAAGTGGCGACTTATAGTATGTATTCGATTCATATAACAGTTGTAATAAGTAATACTACGCTGAAATGTTTCTCATATTTGGGCCATATTACTGATATAGATGAAAGATAATTTCATAATTAAACGTGACCCTTACTTAGTAGACTAACTGTTCTCCAATAAACAGTTTAATGTACGACAAAGGACTTAAAAATATGAACAATACACTTTTATTCTTAAAAACTGCTGCTACTAACTATATTACATGATTGACAATAGAACAGTAAAAAGAACAATATTTTTCAGATGTGTAAAGATATGGATAGGTACGTGCATTGGCAATAACATTCTAATTACCTTTTTGCAAAGTATCTCATCGACGATGTGTCTGGGACAGTGCTTCACACGGTTGGCATAATTCTAGCTGGTATGGCGTATTGGGGTTCCCGGAACACAGATTACGAAATTTGGGTGTCTGTCATGGTAAGTAAATAAATTTAAAATGGATATAATCAATATTTTGAATTAATTTGCTACCGTTCTGTCGTGCAACATTTACCAAGACTTCTTAAGTGCCTAGTAAATACCAATCATTGATTCATTGAATACAAATAAATAAAAAAGAGCTGACAGACTTGTTCTTTATTAGCCGACAACCAAAATGCACAAATTGTTTTGTGTTACTTCCCGTTACAGGTTCTGTATTCTTTTTTGATCGTGTTATATTTAATCCAAACTGCTATTGATGTCAGGACATTGATTGCTGGTCGAGCGACGCCCCAGTCGAAGAATTCCAAGCAAAAGAAGAAACCAAAGAAATAGTCTGACAAAACAGGAAGCAAATTACTTCATCAGTGTATTCCTGCAAAATATATAAATTTACTTTCAAATTGGAATTTCGATCATAATTGGCGAAATAAGCCTAATAACATGTTTTATTTTATGACCTTTACTAAAGCCATCAAAAACATGGGGCGATGTTGAACAAGAAATTTCCCAACTGGCTTACGATATAGCCCTAATGCCTAACCTAATCCCTAATCCTAACATAGGATACAATCGATACCATTCAATGGCAGCAGCCAATCAAGAGACACCTTGTTAAACAGTGCGTATCTACCCCAAAACACGTTACATCAGACTTAGTTAAAACAGGGTGTTGCAACAGTCTGTTGTAACTCCCTGGTTAAAAGAGACAAACATTTATCGTAAGGGCACCGATAACAAAGGGTCTCTCATTCTTTCCAGGAATTTTGACTTCGGTGGAAAATTTGAAATATTCATCATTATTTAATCGAGGTATGTGAATTATAGTAATACAGTTCTTCAAGCGTTGGTATTTAAGAGAAACTCCCGAATAATGTAATCCCATAATAGCGGTTTCAGAATATTTTGTGTGCTACAAAATTGAGCAAATGTTTTTCCAGCCTTTCTCCGAATGTCTCAAGGACAAGAGTTGTGTGGAAGTTTGTCAAACTGAAGGCGGAGAAAATGTATTGGAAGGTAGCCCACACAAGTTACAGGAATTACGTTTTACAGTTTGAAGTTAACATTTGTACACGGATTTATCTTGTGCTTAAGGGCGACGATGGTATAACACCTCTAAGAAATATAACTCTAAGAATTACGGGCCATATAATAATTTCATGATTTGGAGAAATTTAGAAGTTGTTTCTTTTTCCTTTTAATTGCCCCAATGTTTCCCAAGGGTGTCATAAAATTTTGTCTGGAAATGCATTTTCAAATCCTTAACATGTCGACGTGCCAAGCGAAATTACTGTTTTTGAAAGAGAAAAAGAGCGATGAAAGTATGTTACCCCCCCCCCCCCCCCCCAAAGCATGGCTAGTTCGATATACTAGGTCAGGATGTTTTAAGAGATGTCGATGCTCAAACATTCAGCTTAAAGTATTATGCATTTCGGCGTAATCTCATGCTCTTACGATGAATGATATCTTCATGCAGTGGAAAACGTCCACTTGTAACACAAATGATTTGTCATGCAGATGTGGATTTCTTGCTAATGAACAGGTCAAAATTCCGACCACTGTCTATTCCTGATATATTACACCAAATCATTGCTTGGACATAACTTGAACTCGAATTTGATAAAACTCACATGCATGCATTCAGTAGTTTACTCAGTACAATCTGCCAATGCCGAAAAAGCTTACATATGGTCTGCCATGGCCTGTCAGTCTGTTGCGTAGTTCAAAGAGAGTAACATACCCCTTTTCTAAGTTTCACTTAAGTGATGTTAAGTTATGTTCCATTATTGGATGGCAACTTGCCGACAAAACGGTATTATCATAGTTTCAAGAAAGAACTATTCCTTTAGGCGGTCAGAAACATACGCCAGTGGGCCTCGGAATGTTTCATGCAAAGTTCCAGGAGCATGAAACATCTGAAAATGTCAACTCTGGACATTCAGTAATGAGGCGCTATAGGAATGCCATTTTTAGCAATCTAGAGGCATTGTAACAAAACAATCACTCTAGCGGGACGCTCCGCGCGAACCAATGGTCGTGCTCCGTGTCCGTTTTATCCCAGCGAATCTTACTCTTGAAAGAAAGGACCCTTCTTAGAGTTAGTGTATGACACGGTCCAACATACAAACTTGTTTCCGAATGATAAGCTTACTTTACCTTACCATTTCATCCGATGTTATTGGCACAGTTTTTCTGGTAAACCTAATTTTCTGATCATTTTGCAATTTGTCCATTTTTATCGAAGTGAAAATTTTATTGCATACGAAAGCACAAAGTACGGTAACGAACGCTTCAATTCTACTCACAAGCCTGGAAATGGCATTTCGTCACGATTTTTCAAACTTTTCTGTACGCTCCGCGCCAACCAATGGAGGCACTTCGCTAAGATAGTCCTCTGGGCAACCACCACTTTTCACGAGTCCCTGTAACTTTTCCTTGCACTACGTCCTTGGTTCACATCTAAAGGGAATATTCACAACAAAAACAAAAAAAAAAAAAACAAACAAACAAACAAACAATTAGAAACAAAAAAACAAAAACAGTTGTTTCATGAAATGAGGTAAAACCAGATCATTCTCGTAACAGCTGTAATAAAAACACGTGATCTTTAAAATTGCACATCGGGCTTAACTTAATCTTTCAGTTTGTGCCTAACATTTCCCATATCCACTTTCAAATTTCAATGACCTAATAGTTATGAATACATTATATGTTAATTGTATTATACTAGAAACTTATCATCTGCAGAATACACGTCTTTAAAAATATAATTAGCCTTGAAGTTTACAGTCGTTCTTTGTTTATCTTGTAAATGTCAAGTGGTAATAAACGATTGCATAGCAATCCATCGAATCACAGTTTCTCAAGTGTTTTCTCTTATTCAAAAAAAGTGATATAAGAGAATAGGACTTTTCAGTTTTCACTATTCGGTGGAAGGTTCCCATGCAAAACTTTCAGTTTGTAAAGCATAATTTGTTTTTTAACTTATATAGCATGTTTTTACCCACGCTTCGTATTAATAAAACCATTCTGTTGGCACGGTAACCACGGAATAATTTCCGCTGGTAAAGCCCCCTAACTCTCTTTAGACTTAGTATTTTATACATCATTATCATTGGTTGAAAATTTTCTATAGAGTCCGTGAGCTAGGACAACCCTTCGTGAATTCCACAGATTCCTATAAGTAGTGCAATTTTCATCAGAGAACCTTTCTGAATAACACTTTGAATGTCCGCCATTTTCAAAAATGTATAAAAAACATAAAAAGGGTGTTCACCAGTGGCGGAGCTGCCATATGGTCATGGGGGCGGTCGCCGCCCCCCTCCGACGGACCAAAATCGTCTGTCGGCGCCCTTTTTAGGTTTTAAACATACTTGACTCTTACACCATTACTGGCATAACATTGTTTAAAGGCCCAGATAACAAAATGCTCCAACAGCCATCAGTAACTGTACTATCTGCACTTTCATTCTGATGAAAAGGGTCATCTACTCATCTTCTGTAATATAGGGATAGGTTTTGCATGCCGAAACGTATCTTCATGCTTTATACACACTAATGAATGTTGTCGCTGTGCTAAGTTAATTGCTTCCACACCAAGCGTAATTATAAGCTTACAAAATACACAGACTGATATTAAATGCACCCTCTCGGCCAATAAAAGATGCTGCAAAGGGTGCAACAATTATTGTAGCGCAAATAGACCTCTTGTTTTCGGGGATAATTGTCAACATAGACAATAAAAAAAAAGTAAAGATACCAAAATAGCTTCCACAACTTTTTTCAAAATCATTTCAAACTAACATTTAGATTAAAATAAAATAAATCTGTTATCCAAGTGGAAATGGTTTAAGAGTTTTAATGAGCAGTTTCCATTTTGTTTTCTGCGCGTGACCATTCTCATGATAAATGGCTATTTCTGACACTGCACGATAACCCCATGTAAATGCTTATTTCTGTACTTTCATGGTCTCAAAAGCCAGAAAATTGCATATAATAAACTAAGCCCAGGTTAAGGCTACTTTCATTTATTATGAATTCGGTATCTAGAGAGCTAAGCAGACCTTTTGACTTGGCTATTTCTCAGAGTGGTCTCATGATGTAAATTACGTCAATTAATGTTTCTTTGTGAACTCATCTTGATTTCCAGTTACTAAAATGTACACCTATCCGTGATTAATTTCCAAAACTTTTTCTCCTGTAAGATTGCTTGCTATTGACCCTGGAGGGTTTACAGTAATGTTATCTTCACAAAGTACCCCTTTATTACATTAAAATGTTAAATCGAGACAATAACACAAAATATGATTGCCGCCTTCATACTAGAATGTGAAAGAGAGGGATAGAAATATGTGCGTCCGCAGGGGGGGGGGGGACCTTTCCCTCCCCTTGAAAATAAAAACCCTGAACAAACGAAGAAAACATGAAGAAAAGACGAAGAAAAGTTACCAACATTTCTTAACAGTTCACTCAGTTTTCCCCTTTTTATATGCGGTAAATAGGCTTTAGAAATGCCATTTCCATCGATCTGAGAGGCATTTTGGGTCATAACTACCTTGCGCTCCGCTTCGATCGTGCTGAGGCTCAGGGTATTTACTTCTTTGAAGCGCCCCTGCAGACCATTTTCGTCCCCCGGAATTCTGAACCCATGGATAGAAAATTTAAGCGTGTTTCAATAGAAAAACTTGCTGAGGAGAAATGGCAGAAAGTATTCTTCTACCAGGTGCGGAAAATCAAATGGAAAGTCTTAAAAGCCGTCGCTTCGATAGTGCTGAGGCTCAGGGTATTTACTCCTTCGAAGCGCCCCTGCAAACCATTTTCGCCCCCTCTGACCGAAATCCCTAGCTCCGCCACTGGTGTTCACTCTGTACTTACTGCGTTGGGTCAAGAAATCCATTAATAACCAGAAAGCCAAAAGGCTTAGTGATTCCTTGCCATCAAATACCTTACCTGCTTTCAAATTGACAGTGTTTGGTAGATTTTTTTACATTTTAGGCACAGAATTTTCGAAATTTTACCGCTGATGACCTAAAATGACCTTTGACCTCTATCAAAAACAATAGGCTTCTTCCTCTCAACATGACAAACCTAAATACCAAGTATGAGATGTGTCGGTCACTCCTATCTGAAGAAATCATATTTAAAAGTCATTTTCGAAGTTTTCACAATTTTACCGCTGGTGACCTCAAATGACCTTCGACTTCTACCAAAAGCAATAGGCTTCTTTCTCTCAGGCTGACAAATCTATATACCAAATATGAAGAGTATCAGTCACTCCTATCTGAAGATACCGTGTTTACAAGCCATTTTCGGCATTTTCGCAATTTTACCGCTGGTGACCTCAAATGATCTTTGACCTCTACCAAAAACAAGAAGGTTCCTCCTCTCAACATGACAAACCTATATACAAAGTATGAGAAGTGTCGGTCACTCCTATCTGAAGATATCGTGTTTACAAGCCATTTTCGAAGTTTTCGCAATTTTACCGCTGGTGACCTCAAATGACCTTTGACCTCTACCAAAAAAATAGGCTTCTTCCTCTCATCATGATAAATCTATATACCAAATATGAAAAGTGTCGGACATTCTTATCTTAAGATATCGTGTTTACAAGCAAGTGTCACAAACACACATACACATACACATGCACACACACATACATATGCGTTTCTGGCGCCTATCAGGGACATGCGCATTATACCAGTCAAGTGGGGATATTCTGCTTTTCCTAGTCAACTGGGGATAATCACAGCTTATAATCAAGGCGACTGGGGATCCTGAAAAATCTACACACACATTTACACACAAATTCAAACAAAAAAACATGCGGATATACCTCAGATCAAACTGTAAAGCTACAGGCACTTATCTGACACCCCACTTTGCATTATTTTGGACTTTCTTAAACCGGGGATATCCCCGTTTCGCGGGGTATCCCCAGTTCCACTGTAATTTTCACGTGTGTATCCCCGATTGACCCCAGAAACGCACGCACATACACACACACACACACACACGACATCACCATCGCATAGATTCCTTGTCTGCCTACGGCAAGAAATCAATAACCAAATCAACACTGGATTATTTTTCTGTGGTGGCCGTTTTGAATTTCTAGATGACCGGCAAGATAAATATTTTATTGGTCATACACATTACATTAAAATAATAAGGAAAAAAGTCGTTACAAAAAACATTTTTCACAGATTCTCCTTGATATTTGATCATATTTTATGACAAATAATGAAAACTTACATTTCAAGATAGTATTGTTGAGACTGGTTAACCAAGATGGTTTATAAAGTAAAATGGTCACCGATTACATAAGTATACTATGTTATAGTGAAAAGTGGTCTTTTCGGAATACCAGGGGCGTCGATTTGGCTTTCAAAGTGTGGGGACATCTGGCCTAATTTTTCCTCCTGTCTCGGTAAGGTGTGAACAGCGGCGTAGCAAGACATTTTTTCGGCAGTAGGATGGGGAGGGGGGGATGGGCAAGCATCCAGATTTTACGATTTTTTTTTGAGTGTGAACATCAATCTGCTATAGGGCCGTAACCTGCGAAGCGCGCTGAAATTTTTGCCATTTTTCAAATATTTGAAAATATGGAGCTTGTATTGCAGAAAAGTTTGGATTCTGGATTTCCTGTAAGAAATTTGAAAAGTTGGGGGATTACTGAGGAATTTGCACTCCTATTGGCAAATCTGAGATTGAACGGCGACCAAAGATCGTTGTTGCTACATAATGTTATCCAACCCCTACGAAATGAGGCTTTATGACGAAATTATTTGAGTCAAGAGCTTATAGTGGAAAAGATTTTGAATTTTATGAAAGTAAATTCATGAAAATAGTACTCTAGTTACTGATGTCACTTGATGATTTGGTGTCACACATAGCAAATTTCCGTTTTTATTCACTTACAAAGTTCAGAACTCGGAAAATTTTACTCAAGGTATAAGCGAGCACTTCTGCTTAAGAATCGTTTGCGGCGCGCAAAGCGCACGGAAAATTTTGCTTCTTTCAGACAAATAATGACAAATGTGGAACTTTTCACCCTTCATGCCCTTTACCGGTGTTGCGAGTACTTTTGGCCCCAGACGGAGAGCGCAGCTCTCACCCATCTTTACTGTTTCACGAGGAGCTCGAAACTGTAAGTAGCTACCCGAAAATTCGGCCACAACAACGAGAGAAACAATAGTTTAAGGTCACGGGGTCAATAGCCTACGGAAGCTCATGCGGGACGTGCTACGTCCGCTTTTCCGCCCACTCCCGAGGCGCGAAAATATGCCCCTATTGGAGCCGCAACGGCAAAGGGTTAATATAGATTTCGCAACTTCATGAGTTGTCAAAACCACACATGGTTTCACAAATAGCAAATTCCCGAGTACTTCATTTTTCAGAGCCGCTTGTCATCTGTAGCTAGGCCACTGTGTGTCTTAGTGAAGGGGCCAGATGCAAAATGGTGCTAAAATGTTCCAAAATTTTTGGTTATTCCAAAGTTTTCAAAACATGAATTTGAAAGTGTGGGTAATCACCTCAACGGAAAATACCGCCAATTTAAATACCGGGTGTACTTTATAAGTAATTAGAATCACAACAAAAATTGTCATTGTTTGGGAAAGATTTGTGCAGCCTGAGTTCTAATAGACAGGAACCATTTGTAATGGAAGGAAAGGTAAAATAAATCAATTACTTGATCAAAAGCGCACTTCAATCTACTACGGGAATATCACAGATCGAGGGGCGGGGGAATGGTACCTACTGGTACTGTGCTACTGAGACACCGTTGCATAGGCCTACCGGTGTGAGATTGTTGATACAAAAAACATTAAAATATGTTTTTTCGAACGACACCTCATCATACACTATCTGCAGACATGATGGAGTACCTCTAATCCCTGATTGAAGTCTCTTATCTAGCAAACGTGAGTGTGATTTTAGTTCTCTGATAATGGTCTAATACGAAATGGTCGAATCGCTATACAAAGGAATGATGTGAGCAGGTGAGCGTGTCGAAATTTTACATTAGAAATCATACATTTTTTAAAAAAAAAAAAAAAGTTGCATGCAGACTCTGCACCGAGACATTTTCAGTTTCCTTAAAATGTGTTTGCCAATTTCAGCCTGCCAGGCTGGTCACTCACTACAGACCACAGATTTCATTAAAACATAGTAGAGGACTTCATAACCGCACCTACTGCCCTATGGACACGAACAATCGACATTATCGTAGAGACCGATGAATAATGTATGTTTGATATGCAAGTGAAAAAGGAACATCAATGAGACTGCAAGCGCCCGAAGCGCGAAAATTTTGGGGATTTGCAAAGTAAACAAGTGGAATTACTGATACAGAAAGCTAGTCAATCGTCATAGAGGACACCTTTCATAACCTACATGTGTAGTCTTTTTTGTAGTCCCTAATTTTTAAGTTTCACGTAACAAAAAGTGGGGTGGGGGACTTTTACGTTATGGCCCCCTCCATTCAACAAAGTGGGGGGGGGGAATGTCCCCCCTGCCCCCCCCCCCCAAAAAAAAATCGACGCGGAATACTTTTAGCACATTTTTACCTAAATTCAATTCCATGTAAAGACCAAATATCCAAAACTTCTCAACTCGTAATTTTTCCTGATTCAGGTCAACCAATATTTTAGAAAAGCAAGAGAGTCAACCAATGTTCAAATTACACTGTATTCAAATAATAAAGAAAATAATCCCCTATGAAATACTTTCTGCGCAGACACTCTTCCTACTAGGCCAATTTCTATGCCAAATAATCATAAATTATATTTTAGAACATTTTCGTTCAAATTCATGTCAAATAAGATGGAAGCAATAACAAAATGGCCAAATGGTCACCAGCTGGGGAGCAATATGTATTCGTTTTAAGAAGGCAAATAACTTTAAACCAATTAACTTCCACATATTTTGACCTAAAATCTGTTCCGAATATATAATGAAATATCAAAATAAATCATCCTGGAAATTTCACTGCTGATCCGGTTTAACCACAATGACGGGAACAAATACTGGCAAATGGCAACAACAAACTGTAAGTTAAAAGCCAAAATGTTTAGTGATTCTTTGGTAAAACTAAAGTTTGCTACGGAATTTTTGCTTTTTGACCTCTATTGACCTCAGAAAAAATCTCGGAAATTCTTGGGAAATTCTACCTTTTGATGGTTGGTGACTCCAGATGACTTCTGAACCCCCCCCCCCCCCCCCAAGTTCTACAGTTATAGAAAGTGTTCTTTCGTACCGTCTTATATTTTTTGGTTACTTTGTGCAAGATTCATAACACAAATATAACAACACATTTCATTTGAAACATTAAGCACCTCCGTACGTACTGAGCCCATTGTTGTGAAACTTTCGTATCATGTACATAGCATTCTGATTACATATTATGGCCTTGTGTGCAATGCCAGCCCAGGGCATGAGCAATTTAAAAGGGGTTTCGATTTATCGCACTGGGACTAGCGGCCCCGGTCAAGACAGTTTTCAGGATTAGGAATGACTTAGTTCGGGAAATTGTAATTGCTGAGATGGAAAGAACGGTCTCTCTTAAAACCAACAATTGCTAAGTTTTCCGAACACTAACGAGGCAGTGTTCAGTTCTGTTTAAGAGCGGCGGCACATTTTTTTCGCGAAGCGAAGTCATCGCTTCTGGTTGGTTTCAGGTTCATTGCTGAATCCTTAACGGGAGCTTCCGACTAATCGTCGAGCAAGTCCTTTGACTATCCCATGGTCGAGTCCGTTCAGCAGGTTTGACGATGTTAACTGTCTGTGTCCCGCGATTCAACTTGTAATTCAGCTTTCTACAAAATTGATACAAAAGTTGCCTAGTAGGACCTGGAATCAACTTTACAATCGATTCAACTCGAAAGAGTTGATTCATAGTTGTTCTATTTTGGTGCAACTTTACAATCAACTTTCTTACTGCTCAGGGAATTGTCAGGGAACCCCCTGGACTGATCAAGCGAACACAAAGTTTGTAAATATGACAGTAAAGACAACCTATTATATTATGGATAAAATTTACTCAGAGGCAGTGGAAAAATCAGACGATTTTGCTCAGACGATGTTGACTTTCCACTGCATCTTGGCAAATTTTTTTCCATCTGTCAAAAACGTTAGTACCCGGCGAAAAAATTCTCTTTATTACTCTACGTAGAATTCAAGGAACCAACAGAGCAGAACTTTGGGAAAGAAGACCAAATCTTCTACCAATCTAGGCATTCCTTTGGTTAGTTTTCACCCATCGGCACGTGCTATTTACAAAAATGTAGAGTCACTCAGACAAGACCATTCAACTCGTAACGATTTTCCGGACACCCCCATCACTGCCTTCAGAGTTGAGAAACAATTATCAAACCATTTGGTTCGGTTTTAGCACTCACAAACTCCAATGAATGACACCCTTAAGGTACCTTTCCCTGTAACCGTCCGAGGTGTAATACATTACATGCCCTGTTGTTGGCAAGCACAACCTCGTCAACGCTTGAGGCCCTAACGGCAACAGCTTTTCTGTCAACAGTCAACCAACGCTTTCCTGCTTTTCCTACAATGTTGTTTACATTTTAGCTTGCTGGGGTTGTAGCCCTCTGTATGTGTGAGAGACCAGGCTTCGCCTCGAGGACCGAGTAATCGAACACCTTCGGTCTACCAATCAAAATCTCCAACGATATCCGGTGACTGCCAATTTCAGCCCCCTTTTCCTTGTTCAATACAGAACTTAACCGATACCGCACTGGAATGTGCCAAATGTCTGACAGTGACAGCCTAGATACTAAAAACCGGCTTATCGTCACGAGTGTCGATTGGGGGGGGGGGGGCAGGGGGCTATGTCCCCCACTTTTTTGAGTGGAGGGGGCACTAACGTAAAAGTCCCCACCACTTATTGTGACCAGAAACTTAAAAAATTAGGTACTACCCGAAAACGCTATACACATGTATGTACGTAAAGGAATGTGCCTTTTACCGATTACGATCGATTTTATGTATCAATAATTTACTTTGCAAATCCCCCAAATTTTCGAGCGCTCCACGCGCTCGCAGTGTCATTAATGTTCTTTCTTCAGTTGGATATCAAACGTAATCACATTATTCATTGGTCCCCATGATAATGTCGATTGTTCATGTGCATAGGCCAGCAGGTGTGATTAGGAAGGAGCACTACATTTAGGAATTTGAAGGAGAGGAACCGTCTCCTACGTATGTCGTAATGACATCTGTAATCTTCAGTGAATGACCAGCCTGGCAGACTGAAATTGGGAAACACGTTTCAAGGAAACTGGAAATGTCTCGGTGCACAGTCTGCATGCAAAATTTTCAGAAAAATGAATGATTTCTAATGCAAAATTTCGGCACGAGCAGATCACACATTCGTATCACGAGTCGACCATTTCGTATTTAGACCATTATCAGAGAAGTAAAACCACACTGACATTTGATAGATAGGAGACTTCAATCAAGAGTAAGAGGTACACCTCCATCCTCTCTCTGTACGCAGTGCATGATGAGGTGTCGTTCGAAAGGACATATTTTAATGCTTTTGTATAAACAATCTTATGCCGATAGGCCTATCTAACGGTGTCTCAGTAGCACCAATGGGTACCACTCCCGTCCCCTCTATCTGTGATTTTTAGGCAGTAGATTAAGTGTGGTTTTGATAAATACATGGATTTATTTTACCATTTTCATTACAAATGGTTCCCAACTATTAGAACTTCGCAAACTTTGTATAGGCACAACAGCGGTCAACTCCCTCCTGATTTCCATTCCTTTTTCAACCTTAATAGTTGTCATCACAACTATCCACCACGAAGAAGAGATAATCTTCTCCAGCCATATACTAAGACAATGTTTGCGCACTCTCACGTGAGAAATAGCGGGGTATCTCTCTGGAACTCTCTTGACATTAGCATAAGAAATGCCCCTAACATTAATCTATTCAAGAAGTACTTAAAGAAATCTTTTTTGTTATTGTATGTGGATAATTAATTTTACCTGGCTAAAAAATAAATAAATAATCAAATAAATAAATAATTAAAAATCTGGCTAAAAGTAAGCATCAAACTAGCAGCAATTCTTTATATACAATCATGTTAATATTATAGGAGTCATATCCGTATTTATATATTCTAGTTGTGTAAGCAATTAAGAACATCTCAGTTATTAGGGCCAGACTAGAAAAGCTTGCAAGCTTCATCTGGTTCCTTTTCTACTGTCTTCATACTCACGTTTCTTGTAAATATTATT
This sequence comes from Holothuria scabra, assembly GCA_037179385.1. Lineage (NCBI taxonomy): Eukaryota > Metazoa > Echinodermata > Holothuroidea > Aspidochirotida > Holothuriidae > Holothuria > Holothuria scabra. The sequence goes on from CM074190.1 coordinate 34,645,930, forward strand.
ACGTATTGTATCATAATAATAATGATAATGAATGCACGTTTGTATGTAGTACAGTTGAAATGAACAACAGCAGTAACAACTAAATTACCTTTAGCGTACACCCGGTATATAAACCCACGCTGACCGTAGTCCTATGGAGTATTAAACAAACTTTAAAGACCAGATTTTCAAAACTTCGGAGCTTTCCTAGTAACTCAAAATATTTACAATTTTAGCACCATTTTGCAACTGGGCCCCCTTCTCTTAGACACCCAGTGGCGTAGCTACCTGGGCAGACGTCTTTGAAAATGAAGAATTCGGAAATTTGCGCGTTTGTGAAACCAGTCTACTGTGTGGTTTTGCCACAAATCATGAAATTCCGAATTCAAGTCCCGCCAACAAAAGTTCCATACTCGTCCTTGTTTCAAAAATGTGGAATTTTGGGCGCACTACGTGCGCCTCAAATTGCAGTTCCTAAGCAGAGGTGCTCACTCATACCTTCAGTATGGTAAAAGTTTCCGAACTCTGGGAGTAAAAGAATCGGAAATTTGCAATATGTGACACCAGATCAACTGACACCGGTAACTAAAGTTCGTTCTTTTTTCTTTCACCAAAATCCAAAATTTCTCCAATACCAGCTCTTCACTCAAAAATTTCGTCGGAGAGCCTCATTTGGTAGGCGTTGGATAACATTATGTTAACAACATCTTGTCCGCCGTGTAATCTCAGATTTGCCAATAGGAAATGCAAATTCCTCAGTCATTCACCAACCCCAACGTTTCAAATTTTCTTACAGAAAACCAAGAATCCAAACTTAGTTTTGTGCAATACAAGCTCCATATTTTCAAATATTTGAAAAAGGCAAAAGTTTTATCGCTGTAGTACAGTGGTGTTCACACTTAAAAAAGATTGCGAAATTTGGATCCTACCCCACCCACCCCCTCACCCCAAAAATGTTTAGCTATACGCTACTATTCAAATCAATTCAATTCATTTCTCATATATACAACAATCATCAACAGAGGTACCATTTAACATTATGAGGCTCGGAACTCTATCCCTCCTCTCTCTCTCTCGCTCTCCACCCCGCCTTAATAATATTAGGATTGCTCTTTTGTAATTTCGACCGTTTGTTCTTTTTCCGCCTTAGTGAACTTGTTTTTATCTCCGGAACCGCTTTTGCACCAATTCGGCCGTGCATGATTTTGTATGGACCTTTTTTAGCGGTCAGGGTTTTGTCACTTTTTGGGCCGTGATCGTTTTCGATGTTTGTCCTTGTGTCCGCCCCCCCCCCCTCTTTTGCTTTTATTTTGTGTTTCACCCGTTGCACTCGTTTTTTAGCACAGTTAAGTTGTTGTAACCCTGACGGGATCAGATTTGTTTTTTTTTCGCAGTGGCATAGGAAGCAGTATTAAAGTGTGTTCGTGTGTGTATGTGGGGGGGGGGGGGATGGAGCAAATTGGATTATGCACCTCACCCTACCCCATTGAACAAAGGTACATTTTCGATGCAAAATTTTCCGTTTTAATTATGAGGGAGAACGATTCCCTGAAAAAGGTGGAAATATTCATGTTTTGCCAACCATGCCAAACTAGACAAAAATTCCCGTATAGGCCTATCTATGCCCTCTGCAAACATTGAATATTGTTAACATTTCGACACTTCGATAACTTAAGAATCCAACTACAAAGACTACATTTTTCAACATTTTTCAACATTTTTTAACCTGGTTTTAAACATTTTTTGAACATCATTCGGGTAGATGTTTGAAAGAAGTCGGATTTTTGTCCATTAAAGCATTGTGTTGTGAAAAAGAAATAAGTAATAACCATTTATACGAATTGCTCCGATTTGTCACGAACTAACACCATTTTATTTCCTACAAGTATTACTTTGGCTGTATACCTGTATAGTGCTTTACTATTTCTCTAACGAATTTTTGATAAGGGTCGGATATTTTGCCGTTTCGAGCTTTTTTGCGCAAGTATATGAAGTAAAACCCCAAAATAATTGTTTTTGCAAACTTGTTTTAATTTAGCACGTCAATTTTTTAAGACTCAACTGCCTGGCTACCCGATTTTTTTCAAAATACGTACTCAAAGTTTGTACTTAATGGAAGTTGGGAGAGTTAGTCTTTCCCCTATCCCCCTCCTCCACTTCCTACGCCTATGTCCACTAGTCTGGTTTGCTCGTGTAACTCTCAGACAAGGCGACGGATGATTACACACGGGAGTTTTGTGTTGAGGTGTCAGATCCTTTTCGTCAAATAACAAGAGCGGCGGCGATAAATCCCCTATCCCGGGGATTTTCACCACTGATATTACTATCCTAATTAAAAAACCCTAAAGGCAATACTGGAAAAAAGTTGCATCTGAGTTCTGCCTTTGGAAACAGCCATTACTTGCTTTGAAAGTTGATTGGTAAATCGCGCCAACTTGTTGAAAGTTAAATCGCAAGTTGGGTTGCGCATATGGGACCCGGTCTAGAGATAAACACACCCAGTTTCCTTATACTGACACACTTCGTGGCAATAGTCACAATTAATACAAGCGAAGTTGCACCACCCATAAACAATTTGAGAACAAAATCTCCACTGAACTACAGCTATTAAGCTAGGAAAAGTCTCAAAGTAAGTTGGTATTTATCATCAAGGTGTTTCCTGCACTACATTTAATTCTTCATTTTTATGATTAACATGACAGTAGCGGAGCTGCCATATGGTCAGGGTGCGGTCGCCCCCCCCCCCGACGGACCAAAATCGTCTGTCGGCGCCCTTTTTAGGTTTTAAACATACTTTATTCTTGCAAAATTATTGGCGAAAGACATAATTTAAAAGAGTTGATTTAAGGCCCAGATAACAAAATGCTCAAAAAGCCACCAGTAACTGTACTATCTGCACTTTATTCTGATGAAAGGGGTCATCTTGTATAAAATAAGGATAGGTTTTGCCGAAACTTATATTCATGTTTTCAGTAGGGTCTACAGCGCTTACAATGCTAAATCTCATTCCTAAGAGGTCAAATCAATCTAAGTCCATCATCCGTCCATTGGCACTCAACAGAGGATTTTGCAAATTTTTTCTAAGTTTTTACTCCCCATTGACTTTGCACGTGAATCACTTTTCGAAAATTTTCTAAATCCAGATGTCCGTGAGGGGGCGAGTCTTGTTTTGAGCGCCAAGGCCACTCCCGAAAGGCCAACGCCCTAAAACTTCACACACGCCTAGAGTGACACTAGGAATTTTTTTCAACCCCTTTATGGGGTATCTCCCTCTTCGTTTGGGAAGGGGAAGCTCCCAAAGTTGGTTTACTCCTGCAATTTATCTCCCATTGACTTTGTACGTGAATCACTTTTCAAAAATTTTCTAAATCCAGATGTCCGTGAGGGGGCGAGTCTTGTTTTGAGCGCCAAGGCCACTCCCGAAAGGCCAACGCCCTAAAACTTCACACACGTCTAGAGTGACACTAGGAATTTTTTTCAACCCCTTTATGGGGTATCTCCCTCTTCGTTTGGGAAGGGGAAGCTCCCAAAGTTGGTTTACTCCTGCAATTTATCTCCCATTGACTTTGTACGTGAATCACTTTTCAAAAATTTTCAAAGTCCAGATGTCCGTGAGGGGGTGAGTTTTGTTTTGAGCGCCGAGGCCACTCTAGAGGGGCCAACGCCCTCAAACTTCACCTGGACTTACAAAGTCAATGGGAGACAAATTGCAGGAGTAAGCCAAATTTGGGAGCTTCTCCTGCCCAAACGAACGGGGAAACACCCCATAAAGGGGGTTGAAAAAAATTCCTAGTGTCACTCTAGACGTGTGTGAAGTTTGAGGGCGTTGGACCCTTGGGAGTGGCCTCGGCGCTCAAAACAAAACTCACCCCTCACGGACATCTGGACTTATTCTTTTTTTTAAAGATTTAGCCTTTGCAAGCGCTATAGACCCCTCTCCATGTTTTATACGCACTAATGAACGTTGTCGCTGTGCTAAGTTGATTGCTTCCATACCAAGTGTGATTATAAGCTTACAAAATACACAGACTGACATTAAATGCACCCTCTCGGCCAACAAAAGATGTTGCAAAAGGGTGCAACAATAATTGTAGCGCAAATAGCCCTCTTCTTGTCGGGGATAATTGTCAACATAGACAATAAAAAGAGCTTAAAATGGTACCAAAGTATCTTCCACAACATTTTTCAAAATCATTTGAGGAGAACATTCAGGTTAAAATAAAATGAAACTGTTATCATAGTGGTAATGGTTGATGAGTTTTAATGAGCAGTTTCCATTTTGTTTTTCTTCAAGTGACCATTCGCATGATAAATGGCTACTTCTGACACTGCACGATAATCCCATGAACATGTTTTTTTCTGTACTTTCGTGGGATCAAAAGCCAGAAAATTGCATCTAATAAGCCTAGGTTTGGATTACTTTTATTTATTATGAATTCGGTATCTAGAGAGCCAAGCAGACCTTTTATCTTGGCTATTTCTTGCAATGTACTTAATTAATGGCTATTTCAGAGTGGCCACATGATGAAAATTACGCCAATTAATGATTCTTTGTGTACTCAACTTGATTTCCGGATACCAAAAATGTGCACCTAACGGTGATTAATTCCCATAACTCCCCCCCCCCCCCCCGTATATGATTCCTTGCTATTTGACTCTAGCAGGTTTAATCTTTATCTTCACAAAGTAGCCCATTGTTATATTAAGATCTTAAATGAAGACTTGACAATAACACAAAATATAATGACCGCCTTCATACTAGAATGTGAAAGAGAGGGATAGAAACATGGGTGTCCGGGGGTAGGGGCAAGGGGGGAACTTGCCCTCCCCTGGAAAATAAAAAATCTGAAAAACGAAGAAAAAAGAAAGAAGAAGACGAAGAGAAATTGATATCAACATTTCCTAACAGTTCACTCAGTGTTTTCCCTATTTATATGAGGTGAATAGACTTTATAAGAAATGCCATTTCCAGCGATCTGGGAGGCATTTTGGGCCAAAATTTTCTTGCGCGGAGCTTTTCTCCCTAAAAGAATTTTGTCCCCCCCCCTCCCCGGAATTCTCTTCGGCGGAGACCCATGGATAGAAAATTTAAACATGTTTTAATAGAAAAACATGCCGAGGAGAAATGGCGAAGTAGTCTTCTACCAGGTGCGGAAAATCAAAAGCCGTGGCTTCGATCGTGCTGAGGCTATGGGTATTGACTCCTTCGAAGCGCCCCTGTAGACCATTTTCACCCCTCTGACCGAAATCCCTAGCTCCGCCACTGTTACATGACTATAGGTTTTTTTTATTAGTTTGAAGCTAATTTCGTACAGTGCATAAATTTACAAAAATATAAATAAATGAATAAATGAAGCGCTTTCGGCATGGAAAATTTCATTGGAAGGAAAAATACTGTAACTGCTACCTGAATTTTAGTTACAGTCCTGTTCAAATTTCCATCTTAGTGTTCCCATTTCTCGGACGCGAAGGGAATTTCACTGAGAGTATAGATTCTAACGAGAAAAGAGAAATTTTGACGCGTTTCGCACACAAATATACATTTATTGCCGGTGTCGGTTAGGAAGTTTCCGTAGTAGGTTTGTGGTTCAAGCAAAGCGTTGATCACCAGGTGTCACCTCTGGCATGCTTACTATAAACATAACACTTTTGGTGCCTCCTGCCCGGTGCCATAGTACCCGTATATCAGAATTCATGGCAACAGGTCTGTTGGGATGGAGGAGGGGGGGGGGCAGTGTTGTAATCGAGTCATTAGATAAGTGACTCGAGTCACCAATTTTCAAACTTTTATGTGACTCGAGTCGAGTCATTGACTCGAGTCACTGTACTATTTCAATGGAGAAATTACTCCTGAATTCTATAGAGTCACTATCATTTTGAGAGAAAGTGACTCGAGTCGTGACTTGTTACAACACTGGGGAGGGGGGGGGGGAGTCCGGGCCCCACGGATGTGGGGAGGACTTGAAGTGTGATACCATTTGGCGTTTTTCTTTATAGCGGCGAAGTCTTGAAATGTATAGGTTAAGTAAGACCCAACTCAAGGCGTTTAGAGAAAATCTTTTACCCGTCCCTATTAATCACAGAAAGTTGGCAACGTTGTTCTTGTACTGAAATATAAACGAGTGTGCTGGAATATCAATTCCTCCTTCTGGCTATACCTTCAATCATTGTGCTGACTCCATTTTAATACATAAGTCACCCACTTGCCTACCCTCACCGAGAACGTGGAATGGTATTTCGTGATAACGTGTTTGTACATATACATGTATTCATGTAGCAGCATATGAAAAGCCAGAGAAGCTCAGAACAAATTGAACCTGACAAACTTTTTACGAAAGTTCAATACACGATAAATTGCGTGTATACACTACAATCTTCATAACATATTTAAGGTAAATGAAGGCAAATATTTTTGATCTATTCATTGATGTAATTAGCTGCCATATCTCTTGAAAGGGTTATAAAATCTAATTAAGCCCTTCACATCTGTTACAGAACCAGGGTAAACCTATTACACGGTTATCTCTACAGGTGTATGACCAGTATTCAACTGTGCAACGTTACTAATGAGGCCAATATCACATTAATGAGAGGAGAGGTCAGCAGATTTCGTTTATCCTCACCAGACTCCCATTATTATGCTGATAATATCTTAAATTCAAATCTCTACAATAAACAGTTACAACGATCTTTGATCTACCGTTACAGTTGTAAAAGTGACTGCTAGACAAACCAACGTTCTTGTCAAAATGTACTCTAATCATGGGTTTATTCCAGCGGTTGAAAATTTTTTTCAAAACCCTCATCCTTAAATTGTGATAAGTAATCTTATTGTGAGAATTGTTCATATGAATTTGGCAATCATAACCGATCCTTTGAATAAACGTCTTCACTGAAAATGTACCAATATATATGATCAATATGCTTACAATCTGCTTACATGAACTCGTTAAACTGGATTGCCTACACTCTAAAATCAAAAGAGTGAACTTATTCACTCTTTGATCAAGTGAAAAGTGTAAATTCACTCCATTAGAGTGATGATTCACCCCAAGAGGAGTGAAGTTCCCTCCGAAAAGAGTGAAGTTCCCTCCAAAAAGAGTGAAATTCCCTTAAAACGAGCGAAGTTTCACTCTTGATGGAGTGCCCACGGTGATCGCTCTTAAAAAAGAGCGATCATTGCAGGCACTCGCGGAAGAGTGAATTTTCCCTCTTCATCAAGTGAATTTCACTATTTTTGGAGGGAACTTCACTCTTTTCGGAGGGAACTTCACTCCTCTTGGAGTGAATCATCACTCTAATGGAGTGAATTTACACTTTTCACTCGATCAAATTTAAGATTGAATAAGTTCACTCTTTTGATTTTAGAGTGTATATAAGTAAATTGAAAGTAAATGAATGATGGAAAGCAAAGTGTAATGGTTGAGATGGCTCAGATTTCTGTTCAGCCCTTTGATATCGTATCACTAAATTTAACAATAACGTTTAGATTTGTAAACTTGAGGGATGACATTTTAAGGCACGAAGTATAAATTTTGAATAATGTAGGTGAATACCGTCCAGTCTCAAGTCTTTGGCCACTGGAAATTCATGTTGCATTTTTCCTGAGAGACTACTTATAAAAGTCTATCCAGCTATAGAGAAATTTAATTCCAGGTTCTCTAATACGATGGCTAAGGTTTAGATGAGGTTTAATGGCTCACTTTCTAACACACTGGTTTAAAGCCACGCCCCTTTTCCAGTTGTGTATAAACTAAATCTAAAATTACAGCACACCAGTAAAGGCATTAAACGCGACACATAGACTTTAAAGTTTACATAGTATTTCTAAATTACTTGCACACAAATTGATTACACTGGCGGCGGAAGCGGGGGGGGGGGGGTTTACATGTTCCCCCTAAAATTCTTAGCGAGGGGACGTCCCTCCCCCCCCAAAAAAATTCTTAGCGAGGGGACGTCCCCCCAAAAAATCAGAGAAAAAGTAAAAGAAACGTGGGAGCCTTGAACCAATTCAAAGTTGAGACTATAGTTAACCCACCACCGAACAGAGCAGCCGAAATTGACTTAGCCTATGTTCTGCCATCGTTTGGCTGATTCTTGTCACGGTCCCCTGTGACCATGCTCTATGCCCGTGACCTAGTATTTGGCTACAAATCATTACAAGAATCTGGCAACCTCAAAACAAACAACGATCTAGATTTTAGACTATGCTACTGCAATAAAAGGTCACAAACAGTCGAAACCTACAGAAACCTGCGACCTAACATTGAAATGTGATTGCCAAGAACCTAAACCACAAACCTAGTTATTCTAACCGATTGGAATCCGGAATCCGCCAAAAATGAGCGAAACGTATCATCTATGGGAAAATCGCCGAATGGTAGCTCCGTTCGCATAACGTGTGCGTACGTACATGACCGTCCGGTTGGAACTTTGGAAGAGTAAGCTACCTCGGTAATATACCGAGGTAGCCTACACATTGTTCAGAAGTTCGGATTCATCCTGATCAGATAGGTCTGCATAGGCAGATTCAGACTGAATCCAAGGTAAATATTAATGAATTTACAACAGATTGAATGTTGAAATGAATCCCGGTGAAAGTACAAGAATTTCAAGAAATAGACCTTCAATTAAAATACAAAATCAAAACAAACTTACAGGTGCAGAACCAAACCAAGGGCGAGTACAGGGGGAAACTGATTTTAGAGTAGTTAAGTAACTGGGCCTCTTTTCCTTTGGATTTTCCTTTTGATTTTAACAAAACCAAAATTACAAACATAACAACGCTACTGTTGATGTCCAAGAAATAGCCTATAGGCTATCTGTGAACGCAAATATTTCGCACATTTTTGTTCATTGAATTCACCGTAAAATGTTCCAAAAGCGGCTTAGATTGCACGAGAGAGCTTGTAGAATCTCAGAGCTTCCATGGCCCTAAGGCGGGCCCTGGACCCACGCCAGTGGGACTTCGCGCTCCGCGCTCGTAATGTGCGCTACGCGCACATAGGGTTCGTTTCACGAGTCCAACCATTCCATCTTGTTCACTGGTTGTCCCCCCCTAAATTTTTATGCTTCCGCCGCCACTGATTGATTACAAACATGTATTTACACTACACTGTAAAACATCGGGTTCTAATTAAACCGGAAAAGGGTCAAATAGGCACTGAACATAAAAAGGTTGAAATATATGACTAGTTTCGGCTCAAAATGGACCCGTTTTAAAATGAACCAAATCTGTTCGAATATTTGATCCTTTTCTGTTTGTGCCCATTTGACCATTTTCAGGTTCAATTTGAACCGGACGTTTTTACAGTGTAACACTGATAATAATCATTAAATAACGTGCCTATGCAGGCCTATGCCAAAACCAAAAGAGGAAATGTGATTATTTGTAGGGCTACATAGATAGATAGAATACTTGGTGGTCCCCGCAGCAACATGATGAAGAGGTTCTGAGTGTGATTGCCTAGTTGTAGAAAAATCTAACGGACTGAACGTTAAAGTCGAACTTTCATGGATTGTGTTAAATTTTCCTTGCAAAGTCTGGTTGTAATTTTGTCATAATCGCCAAACGCATTTGGTATTTTATCGCGGCATTATTCTAGTTTATTTCGCGCATTTGCGTCCTTTAACTGTGTTTCACGAGTTTGCGCCACAAAGTAGGCACACCCGTACAATTTAAAAGCCGTCCTTTACAATAGGCACGTCAGTCGGGTTGTGTAGGCACGTACTTCTTGCGGCTTGCAGAGCAGCTCTAGAAAGATCAGGCTGCAAGTTATACTAATGAGGTATGCGCTTTAGTTGAATTTATTTTAAAGCATAACAACTTCACCTTTATCGAAAGAAATTACGTAGGTCAGCGGTATCGCCATTGGCACCAGAACATAAGCTAATCTATTTATGGCCGAATTTGAGAGCAATTTACTTAAATCGGCTAAGCGTAAACCTTTATTTTCGTCAGATTTATCGACGATATAGTTTTCATTTGGGAGGGAGGAAGGCTTAGGGAACTCCAGGATTTCGTTCAGTTAGCCAATAGCCTACATCCCACCACCAAATTGAACCAAAAAGTTGTAAACTGTGCCACAAAACTTCATCTAACTAACTAAACAACACCACCATCAAATTTACGATGGATTACTCTGGTAAAAAATATCCCCCTTTTAAGAATTTGAACTTCTTTTCAAACCAGAAAGCCAAAAGGCTAAGTGATTCCTTGCCATCAAATACCTTACCTTCTTTCAAATTGACAGTGTTTGATACAATTTTCTTCACATTATAGGCACAGAATTTTGGCAATTTTACCGCTGGTGACCTCAAATGACCTTTTACCTCTACCAAAAACAATAAGCTTCTTTTTCTGAACATGACAAATCTATATACCAAATATGAAGAGTGTCGGTCACTCCTATCTGAATATATCGTGTTTACAAGCCATTTTCGAAGTTTTCGCAATTTTACCGCTGGTGACTCAATTGACCTTTGACCTATACCCAAAAAAAAAAAAAGAATTCTTTCTCTCAACATGATAACCCCATATACCAAATATGAAGAGTATCGGCCTCTCCTATCTGAAGATATCGTGTTTACAAGCCATTTTCAGGGTTTTTGCAATTTTATCGCTGCTGACCTCAAATGACCTTTGACCGCTACCAAAAACAATAGGGTTCTTTCTCTCAACATGACAACCCCATATACCAAGTATGAAAAGTGTCGGACATTCCTACCTTAAGATATCGTGTTTACAAGCAAGTGTCACAAACACACACACACACACGACACCGCCATAGGCAGGCAGGCAAGGAATCAACAGTGGGTTACTTCTACCAAAGTATTCTCCAAACCCACTGACAGGCATTGCTATCTACATTTTAAAAGCTTTCACCACACATATCAAGAAATCAATTGTTTTATCCTGCAGCAATTGAGATTTAAGCGAATTTGTTCGGATAACAATTTCACTCTTGAATTGGCGAGACTTATTCTCCACCGATTTATGCTTAGGAGTTACCCATTTAAACTTTTAGACGCCATATTTGATTGCGTTAACTCTCTCAATTGCAGTCAACTTCTCCTATACAAAGAACAACATACTCAATACGTATGCCTTTAGTCATTAAACATCACCCTAATCTAGAACCCCTGCTTCGCAACATTACCCCCACCATTTCCCCCAAACAACCGCGTAACCTGTGTTCTATCGTCAGTAGAAGTAGACTCTCCTCCCACTCCCTACAGACAATCGAAGCTAGATGTCAGCTTTGTGATCTCTTCAACACCTCCAGAAGATACTCCTCTTTTGGTTTTCCCTCACCCAGGTTCATGTGACTGGGACTCAGCCACCTACCTCGATTGTGCCAAATGCCCCAACGGTCTGTGTAGGAGAAACTTGCGACAGACTTCGTCTTAGATTCAACAACCATAAACACTCAACTAGACATAATAAGACTGGTTTACCTGTAGCAGCGCATTTTTACTCACCAATCATTCCATCCACGACATAGGTTTCTTTATTCTAGCTGATAATTTCCCCTCTCTTGATAAACGTAAGCAATTTCAATTGAAAACCACTCTAAAACTAAAGTCCCACATAACTAAATCAAACAAAGATACTGATTTTTCGAAGTGAATTCACTCTCAGAGTCTTGAATCGCACCTGATGACGGGCAAGGTGCCTGAAATATTTTGCCTATAAATATTCCTTCTTCACTGGCTGTAATGAGCCTATCGATTGCCATATTTACTTAAATTTCAACAACTGTCACCCTGCTAACCTTAAGAAATCCATAATATACAGTCAATGCTTACGTATCAAAAGAATATGTCCCGTTCCTGAAGATAACTCTAATGTAGGTAAACTTACAAAGCACTTTCTTCGACATTATTCAGTGACCCTCCTCTGAGTGCCCAAAGACAGCCCCAATCTGCTATCCTTGCTCATTTCTTCCAGACTCCCTCACCCCCTGCATGTCATGGCACCCGTACATGCAATAAACCCAGGTTTCAAATATATGTAAGAACATCATAAATGATTCCCTGTTCTCCCCTCCGGGTACCACTGTAAAAATTCCCCCTTGACATGTGACAACACCAATGTTGTTTACCTTTTAATTTGTTCACAATGAGAAAGAGGCAATTATGTTGGTGAAACAGGCTGAAAATGGCCGCCTTCGGTTTAATAATCACAAACAGACGATTCAAGACAATGCTCAGGGCTTCCCAGTCGGGCAGTATTACAACTTACCGCACAACAACCTCAACAAACTTAAATGCATTCTGTTGGCGTATTCTACTCAACAGACCCGTCGTAATGCAGAAACCAAATGGATTTTAGCTTTAAATGCACATATGTCTGAATAGGGATTTAGGGATAGCACCGACGTCATTGCGTTGCGCGTCTTTCTTTCTATTTTTCCATCCAGGCTCCCATTTTACATCGATTGTTACTAAGGATGTTGTCCGCGCTTTTCGGTAACACAACTACTGCGCATGATTAGTTCCATCCTGCAGCTCAGTATGCCAAACTGAAACGCGTTGACGTCACGTGCATAACCTCTATGTAGTTCAGTTCAGTGTATTTCGTTTATAAACACATTTACATTAAAAAATTAAAAAAACAAGATTCACTTGGGAAATGTACAGTTATAAAACAGGACGCTGGAAAAAACAGTAATATGTTTATCGAAGCTAGAGACCTTTACACTGAGAAAAGAGAAGATAAAAAGAATATGGAAACAGGAAACTTAAAACGTAATAAGGCCAGAAGGAACTGGCAAGGGGGGGGGGGGAAGCAATTTGGCATAAAGCTTTAGCAGAGTAATTGTCTAGCAAATAAATTTGACTTTGTCTTTAAAAGTCGCATAAGATCTAGAAAGTTTAAAGCGTTCCTCAAGTAAAAAAAATTCAAATATATATTAAACAGCATGGAAATACAGTTCTAACAGTCCAACTCCCATCTTCATAGGAAATTCCTGAGCTGAGATATAAAATGTTGCAGTTTATTCACTCATTTTAAAATGAATGTTGCGCAATAATTTGTGATGCCATTGTTGTACCACTGAAATTACAATCTTTTTTATTCTTTGTTTTTCTGAAAGTGACTGCACCTTGTACCATTGAAAGTGTGATAGCACTCTTAAAGCCCTGGGAAATATTTCCAAATTATAGGAAATGGACAAAGTTGAAAAATACGTTTAAAAAATTGGCTTGTGCTTCTGCCGTGTCAGTTTTTCCTTGTACAGAATCGGAAAGCACATCTTAATTGAGAATAGATTGCCAAAACTAATATTCTGAAGGAAAATTCCTCTTGGTTCTACCAGAAGCAAAAGAATCACAATTATGAACCGCTAAATTCAAAAAAGGACAAAATATGACATGTAAGTTGGTTTCTACTATGTATTTTCTGTCAACTCACAAGATACACCTCTTTGAAACAAATCAAAGGAAAAATTCAAAAATAACAAACAGTGATGTTTTGACAACATACATATACATACCTCGTAAATGTATTCCCATTGCTACAAACATGACAACACAAAAACCCAAAGGCAAAGGCGCGACCTCTGTATGTATACGTAGATCGTAGTCTTTTCAAACTTAAATTTAGCCATAAAAACATCAAGAAAACAGCAAAACAACCATGACCGATGTACATGTACGTAGCTCATAAATGTTTTTCCCATTGCTGCAAACATGATAACACAAAAAATTAACAGTAAAGCCTCGACCTCTGTACCAGTACGTAGGTCATAGTTATTTCAAATTTTAATTTAGCCATAAAAACATCAAGAAAACAGCAAAACAACCATGACCGATGTACATGTACGTAGCTCATAAACGTTTTTCCCATTGCTACCAACATGATAACACAAAAAATGAACAGTAAAGCCACGACCTCTGTACCAGTACGTAGGTCGTAGTTATTTCAAATTTTAATTTAGCCATAAAAACATTAAGAAAACAGCAAAACAACCATGACCGATGTACATGTACGTAGCTCATAAATGTTTTTCCCATTGCTGCAAACATGATAACACAAAAAATGTACAGTAAAGCCTCGACCTCTGTACTAGTACGTAGGTCATAGTTATTTCAAATTTTAATTTAGCCATAAAAACATCAAGAAAACAGCAAAACAACCATGACCGATGTACATGTACGTAGCTCATAAACGTTTTTCCCATTGCTGCCAACATGATAACACAAAAAATGAACAGTAAAGCCACGACCTCTGTACCAGTACGTAGGTCGTAGTTATTTCAAATTTTAATTTAGCCATAAAAACATTAAGAAAACAGCAAAACAACCATGACCGATGTACATGTACGTAGCTCATAAATGTTTTTCCCATTGCTGCAAACATGATAACACAAAAAATGTACAGTAAAGCCTCGACCTCTGTACCAGTACGTAGGTCATAGTTATTTCAAATTTTAATTTAGCCATAAAAACATCAAGAAAACAGCAAAACAACCATGACCGATGTACATGTACGTAGCTCATAAATGTTTTTCCCATTGCTGCAAACATGATAACACAAAAAATTAACAGTAAAGCCTCGACCTCTGTACCAGTACGTAGGTCATAGTTATTTCAAATTTTAATTTAGCCATAAAAACATCAAGAAAACAGCAAAACAACCATGACCGATGTACATGTACGTAGCTCATAAACGTTTTTCCCATTGCTACCAACATGATAACACAAAAAATGAACAGTAAAGCCACGACCTCTGTACCAGTACGTAGGTCGTAGTTATTTCAAATTTTAATTTAGCCATAAAAACATTAAGAAAACAGCAAAACAACCATGACCGATGTACATGTACGTAGCTCATAAATGTTTTTCCCATTGCTGCAAACATGATAACACAAAAATGTACAGTAAAGCCTCGACCTCTGTACTAGTACGTAGGTCATAGTTATTTCAAATTTTAATTTAGCCATAAAAACATCAAGAAAACAGCAAAACAACCATGACCGATGTACATGTACGTAGCTCATAAACGTTTTTCCCATTGCTGCCAACATGATAACACAAAAAATGAACAGTAAAGCCACGACCTCTGTACCAGTACGTAGGTCGTAGTTATTTCAAATTTTAATTTAGCCATAAAAACATTAAGAAAACAGCAAAACAACCATGACCGATGTACATGTACGTAGCTCATAAATGTTTTTCCCATTGCTGCAAACATGATAACACAAAAAATGTACAGTAAAGCCTCGACCTCTGTACCAGTACGTAGGTCATAGTTATTTCAAATTTTAATTTAGCCATAAAAACATCAAGAAAACAGCAAAACAACCATGACCGATGTACATGTACGTAGCTCATAAATGTTTTTCCCATTGCTGCCAACATGATAACACAAAAAATGTACAGTAAAGCCACGACCTCTGTACCAGTACGTAGGTCATAGTTATTTCAAATTTTAATTTAGCCATAAAAACATCAAGAAAACAGCAAAACAACCATGACCGATGTACATGTACGTAGCTCATAAATGTTTTTTCCCATTGCTGCCAACATGATAACACAAAAAATGAACAGTAAAGCCTCGACCTCTGTACCAGTACGTAGGTCGTAGTTATTACAAATTTTAATTTAGCCATAAAAACATAAGAAAACAGCAAAACAACCATGACCGATGTACATGTAGGTAGCTCATAAACGTTTTTCCCATTGCTGCCAACATGATAACACAAAAAATGTACAGTAGAGCCTCGACCTCTGTACAAGTACGTAGGTCGTAGTTATTTCAAATTTTAATTTAGCCATAAAAACATCAAGAAAACAGCAAAACAACCATGACCGATGTACATGTACGTAGCTCATAAATGTTTTTCCCATTGCTGCCAACATGACAATACAAAAAATTTAACAGTAAAGCCTCGATCTCTGTACCAGTACGTAGGTCATAGTTAATTCAAATTTTAATTTAGCTATAAAAACATCAAGAAAACAGCAAAACAACCATGACCGATGTACATGTACGTAGCTCATAAATGTTTTTCCCATTCCAGCCAACATGATAACACAAAAAATTAACAGTAAAGCCTCGAACTCTGTACCAGTACGTAGGTCATAGTTATTTCAAATTTTAATTTAGCCATAAAAACATCAAGAAAACAGCAAAACAACCATGACCGATGTACATGTACGTAGCTCATAAATGTTTTTCCCATTGCTGCAAACATGATAACACAAAAAATGAACAGTAAAGCCTCGACCTCTGTACCAGTACGTAGGTCGTAGTTATTACAAATTTTAATTTAGCCATAAAAATATCAAGAAAACAGCAAAACAACCATGACCGATGTACATGTACGTAGCTCATAAATGTTTTTCCCATTGCTGGAAACATGATAACACAAAAAATGTACAGTAAAGCCTCAACCTCTGTACCAGTACGTAGGTCGTAGTTATTACAAATTTTAATTTAGCCATAAAAACATCAAGAAAACAGCAAAACAACCATGACCGATGTACATGTACGTAGCTCATAAATGTTTTTCCCATTGCTGCCAACATGATAACACAAAAATGAACAGTAGAGCCTCGACCTCTGTACCAGTACGTAGGTCGTAGTTATTACAAATTTTAATTTAGCCATAAAAACATCAAGAAAACAGCAAAACAACCATGACCGATGTACATGTACGTAGCTCATAAATGTTTTTCCCGTTACTGCCAACATGATAACACAAAAAATTAACAGTAAAGCCACGACCTCTGTACCAGTACGTAGGTCATAGTTATTACAAATTTTAATTTAGCCATAAAAATATCAAGAAAACAGCAAAACAACCATGACCGATGTACATGTACGTAGCTCATAAATGTTTTTCCCATTGCTGGAAACATGATAACACAAAAAATGTACAGTAAAGCCTCAACCTCTGTACCAGTACGTAGGTCGTAGTTATTACAAATTTTAATTTAGCCATAAAAACATCAAGAAAACAGCAAAACAACCATGACCGATGTACATGTACGTAGCTCATAAATGTTTTTCCCATTGCTGCCAACATGATAACACAAAAATGAACAGTAGAGCCTCGACCTCTGTACCAGTACGTAGGTCGTAGTTATTACAAATTTTAATTTAGCCATAAAAACATCAAGAAAACAGCAAAACAACCATGACCGATGTACATGTACGTAGCCAATAAATGTTTTTCCCATTACTGCCAACTTATAACACAAAAAATTAACAGTAAAGCCACGACCTCTGTACCAGTACGTAGGTCATAGTTATTACAAATTTTAATTTAGCCATAAAAACATCAAGAAAACAGCAAAACAACCATGACCGATGTACATGTACGTAGCTCATAAATGTTTTTCCCATTGCTGCCAACATGATAACACAAAAAGTGTACAGTAGAGCCTCGACCTCTGTACCAGTACGTAGGTCGTAGTTATTACAAATTTTAATTTAGCCATAAAAACATCAAGAAAACAGCAAAACAACCATGACCGATGTACATGTACGTAGCTCATAAATGTTTTTCCCGTTACTGCCAACATGATAACACAAAAAGTGTACAGTAAAGCCACGACCTCTGTACCAGTACGTAGGTCATAGTTGTTTCAAATTTTAATTTAGCCATAAAAACATCAAGAAAACAGCGAAACAACCATGACCGATGTACATGTACGTAGCTCATAAATGTTTTTCCCATTACTGCCAACTTATAACACAAAAAATTAACAGTAAAGCCACGACCTCTGTACCAGTACGTAGGTCGTAGTTATTTCAAATTTTAATTTAGCCATAAAAACATCAAGAAAACAGCAAAACAACCATGACCGATGTACATGTACGTAGCTCATAAATGTTTTTCCCATTACTGCCAACTTATAACACAAAAAATTAACAGTAAAGCCACGACCTCTGTACCAGTACGTAGGTCATAGTTATTACAAATTTTAATTTAGCCATAAAAACATCAAGAAAACAGCAAAACAACCATGACCGATGTACATGTACGTAGCTCATAAATGTTTTTCCCATTGCTGCCAACATGATAACACAAAAAGTGTACAGTAGAGCCTCGACCTCTGTACCAGTACGTAGGTCGTAGTTATTACAAATTTTAATTTAGCCATAAAAACATCAAGAAAACAGCAAAACAACCATGACCGATGTACATGTACGTAGCTCATAAATGTTTTTCCCGTTACTGCCAACATGATAACACAAAAAGTGTACAGTAAAGCCACGACCTCTGTACCAGTACGTAGGTCATAGTTGTTTCAAATTTTAATTTAGCCATAAAAACATCAAGAAAACAGCAAAACAACCATGACCGATGTACATGTACGTAGCTCATAAATGTTTTTCCCATTACTGCCAACTTATAACACAAAAAATCAACAGTAAAGCCACGACCTCTGTACCAGTACGTAGGTCGTAGTTATTTCAAATTTTAATTTAGCCATAAAAACATCAAGAAAACAGCAAAACAACCATGACCGATGTACATGTACGTAGCTCATTAATGTTTTTCCCATTACTGCCAACTTATAACACAAAAAATTAACAGTTAAGCCACGACCTCTGTACCAGTACGTAGGTCATAGTTATTACAAATTTTAATTTAGCCATAAAAACATCAAGAAAACAGCAAAACAACCATGACCGATGTACATGTACGTAGCTCATAAATGTTTTTCCCATTGCTGCCAACATGATAACACAAAAAGTGTACAGTAGAGCCACGACCTCTGTACCAGTACGTAGGTCGTAGTTATTTCAAATTTTAATTTAGCCATAAAAACATCAAGAAAACAGCAAAACAACCATGACCGATGTACATGTACGTAGCTCATTAATGTTTTACCCATTACTGCCAACTTATAACACAAAAAATTAACAGTAAAGCCACGACCTCTGTACCAGTACGTAGGTCATAGTTATTTCAAATTTTAATTTAGCCATAAAAACATCAAGAAAACAGCAAAACAACCATGACCGATGTACATGTACGTAGCTCATAAACGTTTTTCCCATTGCTGGAAACATGATAACACAAAAAGTGTACAGTAGAGCCTCGACCTCTGTACCAGTACGTAGGTCGTAGTTATTTCAAATTTTAATTTAGCCATAAAAACATCAAGAAAACAGCAAAACAACCATGACCGATGTACATGTACGTAGCTCATAAACGTTTTTCCCATTGCTGCCAACATGATAACACAAAAAGTGTACAGTAGAGCCAAGACCTCTGTACCAGTACGTAGGTCGTAGTTATTTCAAATTTTAATTTAGCCATAAAAACATCAAGAAAACAGCAAAACAACCATGACCGATGTACATATACGTAGCTCATAAATGTTTTTCCCATTGCTGCGAACATGATAACACAAAAAATTAACAGTAAAGCCTCGACCTCTGTACCAGTACGTAGGTCATAGTTATTTCAAATTTTAATGTAGCCATAAAAATATCAAGAAAACAGCAAAACAACCATGACCGATGTACATATACGTAGCTCATAAATGTTTTTCCCATTGCTGCCAACATGATAACAAAAAATTAACAGTAAAGCCTCGACCTCTGTACCAGTACGTAGGTCGTAGTTATTTCAAATTTGAATTTAGCCATAAAAACATCAAGAAAAAAGCAAAACAACTATGACCGATGTACATGTACGTAGCTCATAAATGTTTTTCCCATTGCTGCAAACATGATAACACAAAAAATGTACAGTAGAGCCTTGAAATCTGTACCAGTACGTAGGCCGTAATCATTTCAGATTTCAATTTAGCCATGAAAACATCAAGAAAACAGCAAAACAACCATGACCGATGTACATGTACGTAGCTCATAAACGTTTTTCTCATTGCTGCAAACATGATAACACAAAAAATGAACAGTAAAGCCTCAACCTCTGTACCAGTTCGTAGGTCGTAGTTATTTCAAATTTTAATTTAGCCATAAAAACATCAAGAAAACAGCAAAACAACCATGACCGATGTACATGTACGTAGCTCATAAATGTTTTCCTCATCGCTGCAAACATGATCACACAAAAATGAACAGTATATTTGTCCATTTGGACACAGATTACAACCTACCTGTCTTGTTCTCTGTATTTTACTCTATTTAGGTGTGCCTTTTAGACCATAGGAGCGAATGCAAGTATTAATGAAAATCGGATAGCAATGTTTAGTCTTTTTTCTCTTTTGTTCATTTGTATAATCATCAGAATTGATCTATAGGGAGGATCACTGTGATCATTAGCAATAGCCAGGAGTTTAAAATGCTGAGACAGTGTCTGGCACTTCTTTGTTGGCAACCTCTTACACACAAACAAACGTATAGTTCCAAATAATCCCTTTTGTTGGAGTCACCAGAGGTTTAAATGAGGTTGCCTAGGTATTAAACAAGAGAATTCCATTCAGTTCAATAATCCCCAAATGAAGGATTTAGTGTCCACTTTAAAATTAGTGTAATTGGATTGGCATAAATTAAAGATTCGATGGATCGCCATGTAGTAACACCTCCCTGGTCTTACATTCAAGTGTTCTTAGGACAGTTACAAAAGTACTGTAATGTACCTTGAATCCAAAGGGCATTAAGTAGTTTACCCATCAACACCAACGACGATGACTTGAACAATAAAGAAGGGATATATTCTGTGTCTCCTCAGCTATGTTAATCGCCACTGACTTGTTTGAAGTTGGGTCACCTTCTACAATTTCAGTCACAGTTGAAATATCTTGCCTACTGTACCTTCCAAGCCAAGAAGATGAAACACCTGATGATAGAACATTACAGACACAAAAAATAGAATTTCACACAATATACTGGCAAAAAGAGCAAGTACTTCCAAATAAGACCCCCCCAACTGATAGTTGATACAGTACCAAATTATGATATGGTAGCATGTCTTCAGACATCAAACGTGGGTGTTAAATGGAAACATGTCATTTTTTTTACAAGGAAATTTGATCTTCTTCTTTTTTAGACAAAAAGTAAGAAATAATTACAAATATGGCAATAACAAATAAGTTTTAATCAAATAGAAATTCAGATGTTTGTTGCTCAAGAATAATTTTTTCACCCAAACTCTCATCATCTAAAAAGATGAAACTTCCATAACTCTCCTTGTAGTTAATATTTTGAGGAGATGGAAGCTTTTGCTCAAGGTTTATTGTTGAGACTGAATGATTTGAAAATGACTAGAGCTTTTTAATTAAAATGCTACTGTTTGTTGGAGCAGTTAAAACATACTTCTTTCCTTTGAACCTTTCACCTGTAAAAAGTAATCAGCATGTGGATCCAATGACTCTTCATTTTAAGGGTTATTCTGAGATAATAGAAAATTTTCATTACCTAAAATGAGGGACTTAACAAGCTCACAATTAGTCTACTCCCCCACTCTCGGGTACAGTAAAACTGTGGGATGTCTCTTATAACTACAGTAGTGTGTGTGTACACTCTCTTATGTCTCTCAATTTGTTCCAACCACCTTTCCTTCCAGGAGGGGTTTGTAAACATGTCTCTGATCACCTTTTTTTCTAACAGAGAAGTGGTAGCTTTGAAATAAAAATGAAGACTGCCTAGGGCAAATACTCATTTCATTTGCATGGACAAAAATTCCTTCCCTCCTATTCCTTCCCATGCACTTTTATTTTTTTTTTTTTTTAATATGCATCGTTCCCTTAATAGCAATTGCACTTGGTATCAATATTTTAAATTTATTTCTTCTCTTTCAAACTTTGATAAAAATAAAACCAGAAAGCCTAAAGGCTTAGTGATTTCTTGCTACTGAAATTTAAGCCTATCATTTTCAAATTGACAGTGCTCCATAATGTTTTGCAAATTGACAGTGCCCCATAATGTACACACAAAGTATACATGCAAGACGTTCAAGCTTCCTACATTGAGATATTGGATGACCTTTGACCACCTAGAACTACGGTTCTGCTCACGATATCACATCCACATAATATGTGTGAAATTTTGCAGTGTGCAAGACTCCAACCATGGGAAATTGTGTAAATATGACACTGAGACTTTGACCCCATTTGAACCAAAGTGACATTTGTCCATGGGTGGAAAAAGTTGGGAAGCTGGGAGGCTCCTTTCCGGGAAATTTTGCCATCTGGAGGGAAATTTAGGATATTGGAGGGAAATTTCCCATTTCTGTACATGAAAACATGAGGGGAGTTGTGGGAAATTTAACTTCCTTCCAGGGAAATAATTTCACTCCTCCTGGGAAACAAACCTTTTTCCTGCCCTGCATTTGACCTCTACCAAAAACTAAAGGGATCATTTATTCACTATGCATCATCTACATGTCAAGTATGAGGAACCTACAAAAGTTACCTTTCTTGTAATACTGGGCAAACAAGCTTGTCAGACCTTAACACTGCTGACACCAAATGACCTTTGACCTTCACGGAAATCAATTGGGACGATCATTTCAATAGACCTATTTCCAAATAGCAATTACTGTACAAAGGATTGTTGGATAGAGTTTTGGTGTTTGCCATTTTTGTCAATGACATTTTACTGTAGTGAAAATTGACGCACACCCAAAACTCTGTCCCACAATTCTTTGTAATTGCTATTTTTTTTGGGAAATAGGTCTATACGGCCAACACAAACACTAAAGAAGAGCTAAGTCACACTTACCCTTCTTGAGATACCATGTTTACAAGCAATTTCTAAGGAATTTACCATTTGACCTCTGGTGACCCCAAATGACCTTTGACCTCCACGAAAACTGATCAGGGATCATCTTCTTAATACGACCAACCCACAAACCAAATATGAGCATAGCCACATGTAACGTTCTCGAAATATTGTTTTACAAGGTTTTGACTTTTTAACCTTCCGTGACCCCAAATGACCTTTGACCTCCACAAAAAACAATAGGGATCATCTATTTAATATGGTCAACCTTCACACCGGATAAAAGATTAGTCACACTTAACCCTCTTGAGATACAGTGTTTACAAGCAATTTCTAAGGAATTTACCATTTCATCTCTCCTGACTCCAAATGACCGTTGACCTCCACGAAAATCAATAGGGATCATCTACTCCATACGACCAACCCACACACCAAATATGAGCATAGCCATGTGCATGTAACATTCTTGAGATATCAAGCTTTTACCTTTTGACCTCCTGTGACCCCAAATGACCTTTGACCTCCACCAAAAACAATAGGGATCATCTACTCAATATTGCCAACCTACTCACCAAATATGAGGTATGTCACACTTACCTTTCTTGAATATCGTGTTAACAAGCCAAAGCGTCACATACACACACACGCACACACATACACACACACAACATCACCATCGCATAGATTCCTTGCCTACCTACAGCAAGGAATAAAAAAAATGTTTGACAGGTATAGAAACCGTTTTTTTCATTCCTTACCTGGTGCCATTTAAGATTTGTTGCTATGGAAACATGTTAAATCTTATATATATTTTGATTGCAGGATTTTACTGTTTGTTAGACCCTTTTTATAAAATTAACCATTGATATTATACTGTGATAATAAACAACAATGTAGCCATAACAATAAAAAACACCTTTCAAATTTCGCCCCACGCACTTACCCTGTATGGTATTGCTGGCTTTGGCTCCAATACATCTTCAAGAAATGCCCTTAAGACAGACAAGTAAGGCAACTGACCTGAAACAAAAGGATACCAATGTTCCATTAGAGGCAATCCTCATCATAAAAAATACAGGCCCTCGAGTCTCCCGTTTCTCCAATGCATACTGTACATTGAATCTGAGTAATCAATTAAAGCAAAATGTTGTGGGCTTAACATTTTGTAAAGGATGCTACATTTTCCAATATAATTGCACTACCTCCACCAACTAACTCCCTACTTGAGATTAAATCATTTGCCAATCAATGTACTGTAATATTTGACAGTTTACTCTGCAGACCTCTTGGAGTACACACTGCAAATCTTACAGTATTTGGTTTACTGTATAATAGCACCTGGACCTGCAGTATAGTACAAGTCAAAGAGAATTATATCAAAATAAATAGAAGCAGGGAGTCATGGCCAATATTAACTGTGTCTTGTCTTAGTCTAATGTTGTTAATCATTCGATAAACCATCAGAATTCTAATGTGTACTGTAGAACAGGCTGAATATTACCACAGGGAACATTACTACCCAAATTCAGTGCAGGCACACAACTACAGTACTGTAGAGTAAATTAGAAAACTGGGAAAGAGGAAATATTTATATAATGCTAATGCAGGAGTGCTGCCACCTTGAGGGAGGGGCTTCAAAGAACCCTACCTGTTGATGCTATAAAATCCTTTTTCATCCTTCAGTGTAAAACATTTTTTATTATGAAGTATTTTTTCTTTTTTCTTTTGTATAGTAAGAGAAAAAACCCTCCCTATGGTCCCAGTGGTGCCAATGGCCCCAATGACTTAGTCCCAATATTTTAATTGTGCAAAATGCCTCGCCCACTCAGATCAATACTGTGGAGGTGCTGTGTTTGTTTAAAATTTTCCAATAATTTCATTTTATAAATGGCAGAGATTACAAGGCACTAGCATTTCCCCGAGTTCAATTCTGTGAAAATTTCAGTAATGTATCTTATATTTTTCAGAAAATATTGTTCAAAAGAAAAAGGCTTTTCTGAAGACAGACTCAGTTTATGTGGCTTCAGTTCCCCCTTGTTCTTTAGCAAGCTTTTAATGTTGGGGC
Source organism: Holothuria scabra (assembly GCA_037179385.1). NCBI lineage: Eukaryota > Metazoa > Echinodermata > Holothuroidea > Aspidochirotida > Holothuriidae > Holothuria > Holothuria scabra. The sequence continues at coordinate 34,670,625 of CM074190.1, forward strand.
ATGTGAGTGCAATCACAGACCATCACTTGCCCTACAGTAAATCACTGCAAGGAGTGCGATTTTTAGCAAACCAAGATGAAGAAAAGGAGCTCAACAGTGTAGAACCAGAAAGCCAAAAGGCGTGGTGATTCCTTGCCATATGTGGTTTATTTTAACAAACATGGCTGCCGACATGACAAGCATGAGATACCTCACAATCATTGAGATATACTAGTAAGGTCAAAACCTTTTGAAATCATGTGAACCCAAATGAGCTTTCACCCCCACTTAAAACAACAGGGAACCACCCACCTACAGTAACATGACCATCAACATGCTAAATATGAGCAATTTACAAGCTGAATATGAGATCCCTCCACAGTTATCCCCCTAAAAATGTCATGTCTACAAGGTTTTGACCTTTTGTGACCACAAATAAGCTTTGACCTCCACAAAAAGAGAAATCTCCCACACAGTTAGGATGCTGGTAAACTATATGATGTCTAATAACTTGTTAAAGAGGTATTTTTAAAATATGCTCATTTGATCAAAATTTCGGGTATTGAGGAGAGCTTTACATACTGATGACTCTAAGTTCTGAAAAATCAACTGCTTTAAGGTTAGGTTAGGTTAGTGAACAAGCTCTCAGTCTAACACTGTCCTCCATGCATTGGAACATAGAAACATCTGAACTGAGAGGTGTAACCTTGGCTACTCGTGACAGCCCTTTTGCATTTGTTTTTTGGTGAAATGCCTTTCCTGATGGCTATGATGTCCTTGAAAATTAACATAACATGGGAACCCTGTAAATCAAGAAATCAACAAGATTTATACAGTAGTTTGCTCTTAAATTGTCTGCTTACAGGAACAGCATAACAGAGTACAAGTCAAGTGTCCCTTGTTTGATACACAGTAGATACTATTATGCTTGCTTTGATTACCTGAACTATGTACAATACTTTAACCTTCAAGTTGCCAAGAGGGCTAAATAGAGTCATACACAGTTTAATATTTACATACAGGTAGGAAACAGTCCATTGAGTTCATTGAGCTGTATGATTTAATGAGATACAGTAATCCTTCTGGACACTGTGGTGGTCAACTGTGATAGATCAGAACAGTGACCTGCAATTTGCACAGAGGTGTATCAGTTACAATTTGACTCATTCAATCATACAATGACAGTCCATGCCTGCTCAAGGGTGTGGATCCAAATGATCAGTAAAGTTCTTTCTATAAAACTAATAACCTGTGGTAAATATAATTATATAGTTCCCACTTACATGTCCTTACGAGGACAGTGGCACAAGGTTTGTCTGAAACTTTTAAGAATCTTTGATACTAAATTTAATGTTATCTTCATTTTTTCTTTAGGATTATCCAAGAGACAATGCTCATATGCCCGAAAAGAAAATCTTGTGCATCACACAGAGCACTTAATCTGTTCAAAGTTTACACTTATCAGGGAGTTGCAACAGGAGTTCCCCACTGAACAATTCAGTGCTTTGTGGGCATTGAAGCCTTTTCCAATATATCCCAACTTTGCCTCAAAATGATCCCAGACAGCCTTTGTTTAAACTAACATGTTCTAGACACTGCTAGGAACTTCCATTTAACAGTAGGAAATAAATTTCATGAAAATCTATATACTTGTGGTGAAATTGGCATACCCATGCCAAAAATGAAGTAATTAACATGTCAGCCTGATGAACAGATCTTTCGTTTTAACATTTTTATATTTTGCTCTACCGCACTTGGCCACTTACTCCTATATGTATTAACACCGGCACTAAATGTACATAATATAGGGCAAAACTTCAAACCAGAATCAACATAAATACCAATGATGTTCACTGTAGACCATCTTAATATCATTGAGTTTGAGTTTCCTTCAATATAAATTGTCAAATTATCTCACTTGTTTATTAACATACAGTAATGATGTGGATAAACTTCCAAAAACTTACCTATGCCTCTTACATTACCCATGCCATTCAATACTCTTTAGCCCTATCAACTCATGAAAATTAACTCTAACAGTCACCCTTTTCAAGGTGTACCATTTGCAAGGTTTTGATTTTTTAACCTGTGATGAACCCAAAGGACCTTTGACCTCCAATAAAACAATGGCGATCATCTCCTCAAAATGGGCAATCCACATGGTAAGTATAAGATTCCTGACAGTTACCCTTCATGAGAAATAATGTTCACAACAATTTCACCTTTTCATCTCTGGTGACCCCAGATGAAATTTGACCTGCACCAAAAACAATAGGGATCATCTACTGAATGTGAGCAATCTACTGTACATGCCAAGTGTGAGGTCCCTCGGAGTTTCCTTTCTTGAGATATTGTGTTTACAAGCGGGCATCACACACACATACATCCACACGACATCACCATCGCATAGATTCCTTGCCTGCCGTTGGCAAGGAGACCCAAAGCCTGCCTTGTACTTTCTTTCTTCAAAAAAAAAAAAAAACAAAACATTGTCCACAGCCTGTTACATTTAGAGTGGTTGGCCAATCTTAAATTCTGTAAGAGCAACCAGGTGATTTTGGTAGATACTGTAGCTAACCTTGGATTCCATCTAAAGTTTGGGGCAATACTATTACCCAGTACACAATGACAAATATTCATGGTCATGCAGTCTCCCCATGTCCCACTCTGCATGTTCTGTATCAACTACATTGATTTACTAACTGTACTGTATCTCACTACTACATTTTACTTACCACAGCCTCAAGTGATGGACAGAGCTGTTACCCAAATGAACCAACATGCATCACAGAATGGCACTTCATGCATCAAATGATATCAAATGGGGAATGCAACACAATTTTTAGCTGTTGCAGCATTTGCAACAGAGAGAGTCAAAGTTCTTCATTCCTGGTATTATTATTACAATCCAATATACTATATATTACATATACTATATTAAATATATATACAGTACTATATTAGGTCCCATAATGACCAAAAGATCTCTTACCTATACACAAAAAGCCTCTCCGTCTTTAGAAACATACAAAAGGGGAGGTTACGGTAGCTGTCATTTTGCTGGATCCATCCCATCTACAGTAGTCATAGGAGATACAGAAGGATACAATGCTGTTCAACTCTTGTAGTACTGTGCAACTTCTTTTCCAAATGCGTCCCTCTACAATACACTGTACTGTTCAAATGGAAAAATTATTACATACAGCTTACTGTACTCCACGTGATTGAAAGTGCACATCAAATATTTTAGGTGGGGATTTTGAGTGCAATTGTACACCATCACTCACCTCTAATCACTGTTAGGGGTGTGATTTTCCACCATCTTAACAAGACTGATACTGTACAGTAGCTCATATATAACTACTGTATACTGTAGAACTTAAAAAAGCAACACACCTGTAGTACCACACTCCTTAATTTCCTGAGGATTGTGATTTGTGGGTTTTTTGTAGCACATCTGGAAATTCCAAAAACCAGGACCTGATGTTATTATAACATAGAATAAAAGCATTTCTCATACAGTACAGCAACAGTGCCTGGTTGAGTAACATGTATAAACCTGAAAGTGATGAAGGAGTTAGGAGTCTTGTTCCCAAGTAAAGTACAGTACGAGCAGGTGCCACTTGAGGAAGTGGTGGACTCTTCATTGTTACATTTGAATATGCCATAAAGCATTGCCATGACCCAAATTGAAATCATCCTGTAGGGCTAGACATTCGGATTAGACTTATGCTTAGTGGTATAGTACATGTGTATACTGCACAAAGACACAGGGGGGCAGTCCATGTGCTTTTCTCATTTTGTGTATCTTTCAGTGTGTCCAACAACTCTATGGGGCTACCGATTACTGGATTAATTACTTTGGCACTGTATTCTTGTCCATATTTTTCCATTTCTTGCTTGAATTCCCTGTGTATAAGGATCAAAATCTTTACAGTTCAGTAAATTCTGTTAAAGCTACATGAAGCTTGTATCTGGCCAATGAATTGAAGGCCCTGTGCTCAGGCTTCGAAATTTTTTCTTTTGTACTTGTCCGACGGGCTAGCTGTTTTCTCAATCTACTTGCCCGCATAAATATCTACTGTACTTGTCCAATTCAAATCTGTTGAGAACATATAATTTTTGAAGTCTAAAAGTACAAATGCTGTTTTGTGCCACTCAAAAATTTAAGGCTGGGACTACTTTCCCAGCGGGCTGCAACATTGAGCTAGGTATATAGTTGCCCGAGTGATTTTTTACTTGTCCCGGCTGTCCGGCGGGGGATTTGTCGAAGCCTGCCTGTGCTGCTAAACAGGAAGGTACTGTAACTGGTCCACTAAAACATATTATGGTTTCTTTTGGTAAATGAGTGTAACAAGAAAATTCTTCATGAGTACTGCAACAGTAAAGATTAGGAACCCTCGATAATTCTTCACAATCATTTTAGGAACAAAGACCTACAAACAAGGCCATTTTCTGCACATCATTATCGAAACAGGGATTAATTTAGCATTCAAATTTTGCATAGCAGTTTTGAAGATTTTGGGGTCTTTCACACATTGAAGGCCCTGTGCTGCTAAACAGGAAGGTAACTGGTAACTGGAGAGCATGGTGGCCTATTGGTTAAGGCATTGGACTTGTGATCTAAGGATTGCTGGTTGGATTTCCACTCGAGTCATTATGTTGTGTTCTTGAGCAAGATGCTTTATCTCGATTGCTTCTCTCCACCCAGGTGTTAAATGGGTACCTGTGAGGTAGTTTGTATAGTGATGCGCTGTATGTGGCTGCTCCTATGGGAAGTCCCCCAGGGGACACGATGAAGTTGCATTAGGCCAGGCACGAACAGCAAGGGATGTGCACTTTTATAGTGTGGGTTTGACGAGTTACCAGTGACCAGGGGTTAGGGCTGTGAACATTTAGCAAAATAACTAAACGTTTAACCTCAAAAATTTGCGATTGTTAAGCGACTAATCGCGATTACCTTATCACAAAAAAAATTATTTCAGTATGTAGTGACTGATACTGAATGTAATGCAGAAATAATAAATAGTATCTTGCATTGTAAAATCAAATTATTCTGAAACTTTGAAGCCTACAAGGTCCAAATATGCCCAGGATGTTCCATTTAACTAAAACCAGGGATCATCAGAGTATACAAATGGATAAAAAACTCTCAAAAACAGGTTTTGCAATTAATCGCTTGTAGCTTTGTAATAAACATTTATTTCACATGCGATCGTTTAGCGATTAATCGCTACACGTTCACAGCCCTACCAGGGGTAATGATTGTGAAGCATTTTGAGATGTTGAACATACATATAAGGCGCTGTATAAATCCAATTATTATTAATATTATTATTGTTTGTGAAAATACAAGGGTTATGCACACAAAAAAATTGCTACACAAGTTTTCATTTGTGTACTACCAACTTGGTCTGTTTGTGTAGCAAATTGCAATACGATACTGGATAAATTATTCCCTGCTAAATCATGTCAAATTGCATATGGCTACAGTACTGTACCTTGAATGTTATCCCTGCAGAGGCACTAATCTTTTGAAGGCATAGATTTCTGACACAGAAACTTGAAAATCTTCTTCAGAGGCTTGTTCCTTCCTTGTAACTTGATTTTTCCAAAGTTGGATCTGAAAGTAGGGCAATTTAAGTAAGTTGGTTCCTTTTTTGATTTGGACTTTGGACTGTACTACAGTAGGAGGTCATGGCTTGGCAAATTGAACAACTGCACAGTACCTCTTGGAAACCATATAAATTCCAACCACGCAAGTTCATTATCACCTGACAAAAAAAAAAGGAGAGAAAAAAAGAGGAAAAGTCTGGTAAAAAAAATAAACTACTGAACATATACTGTACTACAGTACAGTACTGTAACTTCCTAATTCCCAACAGTACTGCACACCTACATGTAACACTATAGGCAAACTGTAATTCCTCTCAAGAGATTAGGTTATCCCATTGTAATTTTGGATTCCAATTTTGTTTAATACAGTAGTTTGTCCAAAATACAGTAGTGTACCTAAACCTAAACAAGGGTATTTTGGTACCACCAGTACAGTATCTACATGTATATACTGCAATAAACTTTCAGCCAATACTGTACTTGTAACATGCTTCTGTACAGGTACAGTAGTTAGACTGCAGTAGTTGCAGACTGGGCTATAGCACTTACTACGGCTAAATTCTTGAAAAAATGACTAAGTCTAGATGTCCATGAGAGGGTTTTGTTTTGCCCGCCAAGGCCACTCCCAACGAGCCAATGCCCTCAAACTTCACACACTTGTAGAATGACACTAAGAATCTTTTTCAACTCCCCCTTTAAGAGTATGGGTCATTCCCTGTCAAATCACCCAATTTTTGAGAAAGTTGTTGCTTGACCAACTCAAAAAATTCCCAAAATATTTGTATGTGTAGACAGTGATGAAACAAGCATATCCTGAAGATTTTGGCGAAATTCCTAAAACTTTGACCAAATTAAAATTCATTGAAATTTTGCAAATCTGTGGCAAAATGACATTTTGGCATTTTTGTCAATTTTGAGGGCCAATTTCTCAGCAAATAGCACCAGCCTGTATTATTAACATAATGAAACTGTCCCATAGAACAGGTTTCAGTAATATGAAGCTTTTCAAAAGTTGTTTTGTAAAGTTGTGGCTCCCTAAAGTGGCCAAAATTTGCATTTTTGACAATTTTCGCCTCCGGTGATTTGACATGGAATGACCTGTATATCAGTATTTGCTTGGGAAGGGGACCTCCGAAAGTTGGCTTACTCTTGCTATTCATCTCCCATTGACTTAACACGTGAATCACTTTTCAAAAAATAGACTACTGTAAGTTCAGATGTCCATGAGAGGGTGAGTTTTGTTTTGCCCACCAAGGTCACTCCCGATGAGCCAAGTCGTCGAACTTCACACACAGTGACACTAGGGATTTTTCCTGAACCCCCTTTGAAAGGTATATCCCTGTTCGTTAGGGGAAGAGGTCCTCCCAAAGTTGGCTTACTCCTGCAATTCATTTTCCATTGACTTAATACGTGAATCACTTTTCAAAAAATTACTAAAGCCTTCTTTGGGAGGTCCCCCTTCTCAAACAAATAGGGAAATACTCTACGCAGGGGAGTTGAAAAAGAATTCAAACTGTAGTGTTATTCTACACGTGTGTGAAGTTTGAGGGCATTGGCTGGTCGGGAGTGGCCTTGGCTGGCAAAACAAAACTCACCCTCTCAAGGAAACATGAACTTAGTCACTCGCAGGGCTGGAATTAAGGTTCCAGCAGGGCAAGGCCATTTTCCTATCAGTTTTAAGGGCATCTCATGCAAACTGAGAGGGCACCAAGGCCAAACAAGTGATTTTGTATTGACCACTATGTAATCTCACAGGAAGGGCATAGAGGCCAAAAGGCCTTGATGGTCATTAAATTTTATAGGGCATCAAGGCCATTGCAGAAGATACGAAGGCCATTGCCTTCGTGGCCTTCGATTAATTCCAGCCCTGCACTCGCTGCATCAAAAGTGTAGGCCAACGCTTGGCTCGTAATAGCATGGATGGGTGGAATTTCGCACATGTATGCAACTACAGTATTTAAGAAATGTTCTAACTAGAACTGAAGATGAAATGCCCCTGAAGCTATGCATGCTGAATCTGTTAAATTTCCTTACTTGAATCTGTTGAAATCTCAATCAGCCAGATATCTTCAAAATTTCACTTTTAATTGGTGATATGTTGACTGTAGCCATTGAACAGGGCTGTGTTCCTTACATGGCCATTCCTCTCACAACACAGCCCATGCACAGCTACCTGTAACGTTCACAAACGTATCCACTAGCCAGAACAACAAAATATGAAACAACTGGCCTAGTTTGATATATGAAAATTGTACATGTAAGTACCTTTGATTGAATGAAAAATGCATTATTGTTGAGGTCTCACCACAATAACTGCAAAAAAGGATCATTTGGAATGAGATAAAAGCAAAATTTAGCACTGCAATGTGTCGTCCTCTGCACGAGTAGCTGCCATTTTCTTTTGGTGTATGAAGGAAGGGATCTCAGTTGCTAAGGGACAGAAGCACTCAAGTCTACGCCGCAATCCATAGTGTAATATAAATACTGTATACACTTCTTATTGCTGCAGAATCAAAGATGGTTTTTTATATGAAGACAGCTACGCAGGTGAAGTATCATGTTTGACAAGTTTTCACATTATGTCCTTTGAAGCTTTGAGCTCTACTGAGAACAGTTGTCCAGAACTCCAAAACATGACGCATTGTCTTACTGTTAGTGTTAGGGTCAAAATTGGCAGTGAAAATTCAGCCATTGTTTGATGAAACTTTGTAAACATCTTTTGCAGAAAGGTAAATGCAGTGAGTGCCTGAGATCATCTGTGTGAAGTGTTTTGAGAATATTTAATTATCTGTCATATGTTATTTGGGGACACAAGAGATGATTGTCTGAGGGCATCCTGGCTAGTGGGTATGTTTGTCAACGTTAGCTGCGCCAAGGCTTTGTAGTGAGAGGAATGTGCCCAAGACATGTACAGTAATGAACACACAGCCCTGTTCAAGGGCTATGATGACTGGAACAACTGTTGTTGTCGTTAGTTACTGTCTGTAGGTAGAGATTGCAAGCAACCAAAGGGAGAGTGCAAAATATATTATGACCTCATAGTAATGTTTCCTGTAAGCAACCACTGGGTTTACTGCACGCTCCTGCTAACAGCAAAGAAAAATGGAGCAAAAAGTGTGATTTTTCCTGAGCTTAATTCAAGAATCAACCTATGGCTACAGTGAGGATAAAATGAAAATAATTTGGGCAAAGCACTGGGTTCGATTTACCCGGGTGCACACGCGCACAGGTGCATGTAGAATTTCCTACGTGCATGTAACTGTGGAGGCTTACATGCACTTCGTGCATGTACAGTAGACTTCAGACCTACAGTAGCCTACAAACTTCATGGTCAAATACATGTTACAAGTCAAGTTGCAGCACAATGTAATCCTAATATACAGTAGCTGTCCCAATGGTCCCTTGCAACGTTGTTTCTTGCATACTGTCAGATAGACAAGACGGACATTTCACCAAAAAATTTGAGCGTGTCTCCTTTCGTACCGCAACATCAATGTCAACCATCATCACACCACACATGTACAGTACTTCTCCAAGTAATGTTGCTCCTAGTCTCCTACCGAGTACCGGGGTTTGCATTAGCAGCGGGAATGCGGGAATACCGCACAAAGAATATTCAAAATAGTCAAGCTCAACAAATGCACACACTAAGTCAGTGCAGTAATGCACTTATGAATGGACATGTACGTTCCGTACGTAAATCCCAAGAACGCTTCTTGCATGCACTGTCTAGTTCGTAAAGAGTAGTTATTGTTGTCCTGAGAGAGCTTGACACTGGTGGTACAATGTAAACTGAAACTCTGTGTACAGTTTGCACATGGCTGCTTTCAACTTGAAGGTGACTTTTAAAGTTACAGGCTACAGTAGGCTTTCAAAGTATTCATATAGACAATACATTAGGATGGCGAGTGAGCTGGTGCCAGCAGCTCTAAAGAAAAAAGTATGGTACATCAAAAGTAGCGTAGTAAAAGTTTTGAAAATGTTGATAAGGGCAAATTTAAAGTATTTTACACATGCCTCACACATGTTTTGAGAAATAAATGCCAACAACATAATTTTGGCATCCTGTAATTTTCACGATGTGGTTTGCTTCTATAAGAGTAAGACTACAGCCTTTCACATTTAGTGTGTACCACAGTGGCATTGAAATTTGAAATGACTTGGATGATCAGAGACTTGAACTTTTTAAACCACAATGTCAGAACTTTAGTTGCATGTGAAACTGGTGAAACCTTGTAATCACCCTTAAGGGAAGTGTTTAAGGTCATTACCAGATTTGGTATGTCAGAGGGGTATTTATTCTAAGCATTTTGGTGAAATTTACATTGAAATCCATTGTATATTTCTCAAGATATGAGCACGTAAAGTTTTCACATAATTTTCAACAAGTAGTGAACTTGAAGCAAGCACATATGACATCATATCCCCACATAAGTGCACAGTCTTTTTTGTTTCCTTTAAATTTTAGAGTTGATTTTCTCCTCAAACACCCCACATTATCAAAATGTGATTGCCTAAGGGGCATGAGAACTTTACAAACTTTGCATCACCCACAGGAAGGTCCTACTCCATTTAACTCCAAGGTCAACACAAGAGTCTAATAAAACAAAGGGAAACAAAGCATTCCTAGTCAATGTGAGGAAGTGATATAAGCTCTGCTGCCCTCAAACTCACTTTGGAACACAAATCTACTGACTTCATTTACTGATATCTGGAGAACTACATGTCAGATTTGAATGAAACTTTCACCAGTCACCACACTATGTAGTTTTCGTTCCTCTTTCACATATGAAAATTAAATTTTTGCTTAAACCTTCCCTTTAAAAAGAGTTAAATAATTGAAGATTGTGTACAATTTTAGCTGTAGCTTATAATGGATTATTTGGGGATAGTTGGTGCAAACTCTAGGCTTGGGACTTCAAGCACAGTATAGCCTGGGCTTGTATTTGAGTAAGGTCACTTGCTCCCTTGTGCTGGCCCAATGTATCTTCAAGCTTAGCTCTGCTAAATATTTAATCTATGCAGAAAACATGAGCTTTCCTTCAGAATCAGTGCTGATAGACAAGGTCTGGTTGTGAACTTGTGACGACTACTAGTAAATGGTGAAAAGGTCAAACTGGCTAATGTGGAATTGTGTACATGCAGTAGGAAGAGATGGGGTGGGGGGTGTGGGGGGTATGCATGTGTAACAACACTTTTGGTTTATGCCCAGGAATGTGTGTGTCATTTTTTTTCCAAGATCTGACTTTGCTGGGGTCTCCCTGCCCTCCCACCAAGATTTAAAATTTCAAACCAATGGGGGAATAGGCTCAATCCATAAACTAGGGGTCCAATGGGGTTTTTACTGACTTTGCCAATATAATGCTATATTTCAAAAACAGGGAATACATCAAACCAGTGTATCAGGTATTTTATTATCCTTTACCAACTTGGCTATCTTATGATATATAAACTGAATATCCAAAGTTAAGTAATTTTCAGGAAATAGACTTCTTTGCTTTGGTGTCCCCCTCATTTTGGAGTAATGGCTGTGACAGTGACATTACAAGTATACAAATTTGAATAATCAGAAGAACATACTTATCACAGACTGAATTACTTTGCTCATGTGTCATGGTAAGGGTATCACCAAAAGTCATCATTTCTAAAAATATGAGCATTAGCGCTCCACCCAATTTTCCAAGTGATACTATTGGAAACAACCTGCCGGACATAACTTTTTGGTGTCCCCCTACAGTAGTTATGTTGGTTTTTTAATGTATATTCCATCATTTCTACAAATATGATCATTCTCAGGTGGCCATAGTTTTCTTGATACAAAAAATAGGTCAAACTCTTTTAGATACTGTAGTAGCTCATTTGGAAAGAAAAATCAAAACAAAAGATTTTCTAGGTAAAATTCAATATGGGCAGAATTTTGGTGTCCCTCTTAGTGAGTTACAGTATGTTGGTAAATTTTGATGTTTCACCAATCGCACAAACTAATTAATTTTTGGGTGAACAAAGGTACATGAATAGAAGGTCCCAGAATATTACCAGAAAAGTTAATCCCATGGTTTGAGAATCTTGTATTCATTCCTAATGAGCATTTGATTTTTTTGGTGTCCCCCTTCCTGTCAGAGTTATGTCCGCCATAAGCAAACGAAAAATTTATGAAAATGGATCTTATTATTCTATCTTACACTATACTGTAACTGCAAACAGTGGTTTTTGTTGTATTTGAAAGTTTCCAACTCAACTTAACATATAAAAATCAAACTGGCACTTTGAATGTTAGGTGTTATGGGGACACGCGGCAGATATAATGGAGTGTAATATCTTGCTAATATTACGTATGTCCATGAAGGGACAATAAATAAGATTTCAAATGTTAAGTTTAACAATCTTAGGGTGTCAAAGAGGAAAATTTGAACACTTAAACATCATTAATTGGTAAAAATCAGGTCAATATTGTACAAAAATATGTAAATGTGTAGACATTTTGGCAACTGAAAATTTTTGAGAAAAATGAAACTGACTTTTGTAATTTTTGGAGTGTTTTTTCAAACTTTTACCATGTTCTTGTCACAGTGGGTACTAAAACACATTCAAATAGGAATTTTCAACCATTTCAGATTTTCATCATTCTTGTGGGAGGAGGTGAAAGACTGCTTTGGTGTCCCCGTTATGTTGGTCAATTTACTGGCCAAGTTTATGTTTGAATGAGTCTCCTCATGCATAAATAATGCTCAATGCAAAAATATTTGTATTTTTTGTAACTGTTGTTAATACTCTATCATGAGTGTAAATTTCAATCAGATAAAATGATTTTTAAATTTTGACCTCATGTCACACTATTGGACCCCTAGTTTATGGATTGAGCCAATACTCAAATTTTTGAGCTGGCCCTAATCCTGTCTCCAACGATTCCCTTTCACACAGTGAGGTAATGGGGAAATTTTGCCCTTGAAGCGGACAAAAACACACACTTAAGGCCCATTGACATTGCTCACGGCATGCGAGCGTCAGTTTTGCTGATAGAACAGGCTGGTGGAACATGCCACGTAAGATTAGGGTTCAATAAAAATCTGCACATTTGTTTTTACTCAATATAGGAAAAATGCAAATTGTGCTTTTAGACACTTCCTCTGCCTATAGCAAAGGTGTTTTTCTCGTAGGCTTTTCTTTCAACTTTCACATTATCTGGTGCATGCAGAAATTTTGCTGTGCATGTAGATTTTTTGAACTACATCCACAAGTGCATGTAGAAAAAAAATTATAAATTGAACCCTGGCAAAGCAGGGAATAATTTATCCAGTATTGCATCACAAATTGCTGCACAAACATGCAAAATTGCTACACAAATGAAAAATTGTGTTTTATGTGTGCATAACCCTTACATTTTCACGAAAAATGTGTGAAAGACCTCAGAAGTGTTAGAACTTGCTACGCAAAATTTGAATGCTAAATTATTACCTGCAAAATTTAAAATGTATCCACTGGTTTTGGTTTCAGTGTAAACAAAAACAATGCATTTGGTTTGATGAATCATTCCACAGGAACGGTGAAACTGACGGTTATTTTGCATCGATCAGTTAATAAATAAGCATTCAAATGAAGTGTTCAAATGCAGAACCTGTTCGAACTAAGTTTGAACCAACCACTATACTAGTAACAACATCATTAGTCATTACTGTATTATAAGGCCACGGTACTCACCACGTTAGGCTACACACAACATTACGTAAAATACAGCCTACAGTAGGCCTAGCCTAGCCTAATTAACGTTAATACCTCACTGTACAGTTAATGTAAATACTTACACAGCTCAATCTAACGAACCATTCTTCCACCACTTTGGGGAAAAGGTGGTATTAAGCCACGATCTTCTTTTCGGTGTAGGCGGTTCGATGTCTCCATTTCTCATCTTGAACAGTGTTTACAGTTTTCAGGATTGATTATGCCTTGTGACGAACGTTAACGCTATTTTCATCGCAGTTACTCTCTACCGTTAACTCAATTGCATGCTGCGATGTGAATTCAAGTTTCGGCCTCTCTATATCTGCACATGAGCAGTAATATATGCAGTAGAAGACCACACACAAACTACTACGGAGGTACTTAATTGCCATATGCCAATTAATAAACACAATCACTGACCGTGGGACGAAATCGTAATATTATTGTTCAAGCTTGATGTCAGTTAGTTACATAGTATCGAGATACTATGGAAGTCACGTACTACCTCGTCTCGGAGGTAGCACTTCCATAGACCTATTTCCAAATAGCATGGAAGTACTACCTCGGAGGTAGTGCTTCCATGCAAATAGAAATTACTATGAATTGTGGGATACGTTTTGGGTGTACGTCAATTTTCACAACACTAAAATTCCATTGACAGAAAAGAAAAACACCAAAACTCTATCACACAATTCTTTGTAATTGCTATTTGGAAATAGATCCGGACACACCAACACGAATGTGTTGTATAGTATCATGCTGTTCAAATACTGTTCAAGTCGATCCTCCCGTTTAGTCGCCTTTCAGGCTTACAACAGGCGGGGAATACATTGGGCATAATCTACAACCCCAGTTCACAGGGGGTGCTGGTAACGATCTCCCGGGGTATGTATGGGGCTTGTGGTCAATGACCCCGATGTGGAATGGAAAAAACGAAAGTTACAAAAGAAACGATGAATCATCTGTTCTTGTTATCAGACTTATCAAAGGGAGTTCTCTTGACACCAGCCCCCTGTACTGAGTGCACGGCCACGGTGGGGTTTATCGATCAGTAAGTGTGGAGCCCGGGCGGGGCTCAGCTTGATGCCTGGAAAACAATTAGCTCCTTGGAAGGTGATGATCGCAAATGCGTTGCCGCATGTATATGCCCGTGTCTGTATTGATTTTTGCATTAATCATTTGACAATACCGTACCATAACATAAGCTAAGTTATAAACTTCAACATTTCCCGGATCACTCGTTCATCAGTATCTTGATTTCAAGTAACTATTTTATTGCACTTCACCGGAGTTATCGAGTAGGTACTACCCTGTAAAAACCTTAGGGTAGCCGGTTGAGCGGGCGGAACAATCTAGTAAGCCGCGTTCCTCTAGACCGGGACCTATAGCCTGAGAGTCAGGTGTATGAACAATACATTCAACTAGGCTGACATATGCACGTATACGTATGATGTCGGGTTTAAAGGTCAAATTCAGTGAGGGGGAACTGAACAGTTTTCACTCTTCGAAATAAGCCTGCTAGAACGAAATGATTGACTCCTAAATCATCCTGACAATATGATGAAGATGGATGGGCATGTAGTTTAAATGTATAGGCAAAGTGCCGAGGAAGCTTCTTTCCAAGGCGGGATGTTTGACTTGGGCTAGGACTGACTTGTGGGATGAATAAAATGAGGGAAGGTTGAACCCGTCTCCACAGCAGGGCCGGATACAGGATTTTGGAAAAGGGGCCGGTGGGTTGCCAAGTTCTATAGTCGTCGACCTGTGAGTAAATGAGAGTGAAAACCAATACCTGCGCCAACACCCGGCCGGATCCGGCCCCCTTGGAAATAGGCTTTGCTCTAAAGTTTTGAAGAGGGTTGACTAGCCAAGTCAAGCTCTGTTTTGGGAATTTTTCAAACAGATTCAGTAAACACGTCACATGTAAACTCATTGCAGACCGGTGGGCGCACTATGCTGCTTGATCAGCTTTCTAGTTCTGAGTGACACTAGTAGTTACAGTTGGGATCAAGCCCTAGCCACGGCATTGAGAACGCAGGGTCTCCTATACTACCGTGGCCGTGGCATGAAGAGCGTGCCAAAGGACGGTATTCGCAAGAGACCACTCAGGGGAGAACTTAAACTTGAAGCTTAAATTTGGGCCGCATTTGATATTTGACATCGAAAAAGTTTTAGCTAGCAGGTTTAAACACATTTGTTACAGAGACGTTAAATTCCGTCTAACTGAAACAGGGAGTCTATTGCAGGTAACTGACGAACAATAACGTGTGTGAGGGAAAAGCAAGTTGCGCTTTCGACGGAAACTACGTGACAATACAACTCATCTATAGAATCACTCCATATTCACCAGGGTCATCATTTCCCGTGAGGTCTAGCAGGCCCATATCGGACTTAAAACTTAAGACTGGGGTGTGTGAATAGGCCTACCACATGAGCAATACATATTGGATTGACTACGTAGTCTCAGTAACTCAAGAATTTCGACGTCATGCAGTGTTCCGTAATACTTGCCGCATTCAACATTATACCAATTATAGGCTGCCACTATATTTTAATTACCATCGCGTCGCTTTTATTTATAACGTTACCCCCCCCTCCATTTTAAGTTTAAAACTTCGCTGAGATAACATGATCTTCTCTTGTACTAAAGACAAATTATAAGGTTCAGTATAGTCGTGCATATAAGAACAAAAATTCAGCTCGTTAAAGGTTTCAACAGTTTCACCCAGCACTATACTTTTCTAGCCTAGACTGGTATGCCATGGTTTGAGATAACTTGGCCAGGCACAGTCAGTTTCGAAGTCAGGAAAATGCTAGGTAAACTCCGTCTTAGATTGTAAATCAAGACTAAAAGAAAAATGTTTAAAAAGAAATATTGAACTTTTGAAAAATGTCGGTAATAGCTTTTAAACATGGGAGAATCCTGCCACGGCTAAATTGATTTTCGTTTCGGATTCCGGCTAATCGTGGCTCATGCTGAAGATAATTGTTAGAATGCACTATGCCGGAATGCGCAGTTGGTTAGAAGCTTGAACTGCTCGTGGTCAAGCGACTGTGACTCGGGCAATATCAGGAGATTATAACCATCGTATAAACTGCCATGATTCACGTTCGGCAAATACAAATAGGAGTAGCTGTCCTATCTATCTGGTCCCGGGGTATGAAATTCAGAATATATTGGCTATTTATGTTGATATCATATTTAACAAACTGGAAGTGTAACAAGAAAACAAGGACTTCTTTTATTAGAAAGTTAATCTGGGTCACTAGTTCTATCTCCGCCTGACTACTACTTCTTATGGTACTGTATCCGGACACACCTACATGATGTTACCCCGTAACGATCCCCCTGAGTTGATCGATTTACATGTTAACCATGGGCGTAGGTAGCGGGGACTGAGGGCGATAGCGCCCAGTGAAAATTGAGGGGCGGAATCATGCCTCCCCCTCCCCCCAACTTCACGGGTCAGAAAACTCTTTTCTTTTTTTTTTACATTTTTACAATTCTCAAGAAAGGAAAATTTCCAGAGCGTTTTACGCGCCGCAAAATGCAATAAAACATGCATTAGTTCTCTTCATAACCAGTTTGGTGAACTTTTTTGACCTCTGGAAATAACAAAAACGAATATTTACCGTATGCGAAACCTTATCATCCCGAGACATCGGCAGCTATATATTGGTATTTCTGTAAACTGGCTTTCATAGAATTCCAAATTTTCTTCAATGAAAGCTCTTGATTTTGAAACATTTTGTCTACAAAGGACAACAAAGTTTGAGAAACCTTTGAAATGTCATTGGAGAGAGCCAGTTTGTAGGCCTTAGATAATATGTGTAGCAACAACGATTCAGTCGTCTTACAATCTAGCTTCTTCGGGAAGCAGTCTCTAGTTTGGTTTCGCCGAACGGCTCTTTGCCAGAGAGTCGGGACGACTTTGAAAGAAAAAAAGCAAAACAATCATTCTCAGATTTGCCACCCACATATGGAAGGAAGCGCAGGTTCTTTAATAATCCCCCAAATCTTTAAATTTCCCCAGAGGAAACCCAGAATCCAAAACTTTCTGCAGTACAAGCTCCGGCTATCTTCTTACATTTGTTTAAAAGGGACAAAAGTTTCGGCGCGCTTTGCGCGGCGCAATACGCCCCTGGTGCAGTGGTGATCACACTTGAAGAAAAATCGGAAACATTAACTACTACTTACAAGCCAAAACGTACCTTTTGCGGCTGTCTGAGCGGTCGCAATTTTTCAAAATTTTCTGTACGCCCCCCCCCCCCCCAGCTGAAGATAGTCTTTCGAGCAAACTTGATATTCCAGTCAGGGAACCATTGACCTACCGTACTAAAATGCTCTCACACAACCTATCATCAGATATCTTTCAACCCTGTAAGTTGCACTGTGTAGATGGATTCTTTAGTTATTGAAGTGTCAAAGTGTTATCAATGTTCAATGTGGCAGAATAGTGACATAGCAAAAGGGGGCGGGCGATTGTCTCCGTGCTCGAAAAAGTGAAAAGTTCGGAAATTTGCCATTTGAGACACCAGTCAGATACAAAAAGGTTTTCCGAACTTTTCCTTCATAAAGTTCCGATTTCTCCCTTACAAAAGCTCCATATTTGTAATAATTAGTTTTCAAAAAGGCAAAATTTTGGCGCGCCCTAATTAGTGCAACCCTTAATGCAGTAAGTGGTGGCAGAAAGTTGTCGCAAATATTTTGTTTTAAAAGGCATCAAAGTTTCAGGAGTTTTTTCAGTGACCGAGAAGTCTCAGTCCTCACTCCTTAGATAACATTATGTAACAACAACGATCTTCAGTCAACTTGCTCTCTCAGATACATGCTAATAGGAAACGCAGATTCTTCGAATATTCAAATATTCGAATTTACAAAAAACCCTGAATCTAAACTATTTTCTGCAAACAAGCTCCAAAATTTCAAATGTGTAAAAGGACCCAAATTGTACATTACGTTCCTAATACAGTAGTGCTAATATATTTTTATTTAAAAAAATGTATGAAAAATTAGCATCAAAAATTCACATTTTAATCAATGGGCTAGAGTAAGGTGTATGCTCTAACATCGTTCCGCTCCCTTTTTCATTTTGCTTCCTACGCCACTGTGTTAAACAATAAAATTAATATTTAAAAAGGTTTATTAAGCACCACCGTACAAAATCGAGCAGCTTGAATAACACTTGCAGATTTAATGTAATGCATTACTGGATTCTCATTTCCCGGACAGTTTACGCACTCACAAAATTACAACGGTGTAGCTGTTGCGACTTAGTTTTCCTCCTTGGGGTTTTACACAAAGATAAACACAACTAACCCTTGAAATCTAAAGAAGCAACATCTGGGATCATGAAGAACTGTGCATTTAGGCCTACCACAATAAGATATTTAGGCGTCAAAAGTGTCCGTGGATAAGGGAGGGCTATAGGGAAAAATGGGAGTAGTAGAGATGATTCCAAATGAAAATACCTGTTCAGGTCATTTAAGGGAAAAGTAATGGTCTTAATTTGCGTTTATAGTTATTTTCTGTTGCCAGACACTTTTAAATCGCTCAAACCGTGTATACAGATTTAACTCCAGGGAGACTGCTGCGTAGCAATTTGTTGACGAGTTTTAGTTCTCATAAAATATGTCTTAAAATTCCGAGTTCTTATTGGAACCAAATTTTTTTCTCATTTTTCCAACGGGTACGGTCGTCTGCGACTAACTCTATCCGTGCGTGATGTCCGTCAAGAGCATGGTCGTTAAAAGTTCCATATATATTCGCCATACTAGCCAATGCTGGCCAGGGGCGTCGATTTGATTTTCAAAGTCGGGGGGGGGGCATCTGGCCGAATTTTTTTCCCTGTAATGGAAAAGGTGTCCACAGCTACACATTTTTGCAGGGAGGGAGGGGGCGTGGGTAAGCATCCAAATTTTACAATTTTTTTAAGTGTGAACACCACTTTACTGTAGGGAAGTATTTTGTGGCGGGCTGAAACTTTTTCCTTTTGCGAATATTTGAAAATATGGAGCTTGTATTGCAGAAAAGTTGGATTCTGAGTTTCCTGTAAGGAAATTTGAAATGTTGGGGGATTACTGAAAAATTTTTATATCCTGTTGGCAAATCTGAGATTGAGTGGCTACTAAAGATTGTTGTTGCTGCATAATTTTATCCAACGCCTACGAAATGAGGCTCTCCAAAGAAAATTTTTGGATCAAGAGCCTATATTGGAGAAAATTTGGAATTTTATTAGAAAATATAAATTATGAAAAATATCTCTGTAGTTACCGTTGTTACTTGATGAGCTGGTGTCACAGAGAACCGCAAATCTCCGACTTGGTCACTTCCAGGGCTCGGAAAAATTAACCAAATTGAAGGTATAAGCGAGCACCTATGCTTAGGAGTGCAATTTGCGGCGCGCGAAGCGCACCGAAAATTTTAATTCCTTTTTTTTTTTGAGCAACTAATGACAAATATAGGGCTCTTATTGGGGAGAATTTGAAATTTCGAATTTTATGGATTGTCAAAACAACATTGTAGACTGGTTTCACAAATGGCAAATTTCCGAATTCTAGTAAGCCTACATTTCTTCAGAGCTGCCTGCCCCCTGTAGCTACGTTACAGGGTGTCAGAGAAAAGGAGACCCAGATGCAAAATGGTGCTAAATGTTTCAATATTTTGTGTAACTAACAAAACATGGTCGTGGAAAGTGTGGCTAATTACTTCAACGGACTATACGGTCCATGTGAATTTAAATGCGGGGTTTACTCTACAAGTAAATAAAATCACAACGAAAATTGTGATATTTTGCCAAGGAGTTGTACAAAAGTTCTAATAATAATAAGGATTCAGGGACTGTGGAACCCGAGGGGTTGGCCCTTAACCCATGTAGAAAAAGTAGTGGAGCTTAGCTCCTTCTCGATATTTGCGAATTGCTCCACTTAAGTTGGGGTGAATTTCGAAGTGTTGAACATATTCTTTGTCGGTCCGCAATGCACATCCAGTTTAGAACACATACAAAGTTCCGTTTCATAGATGCTTTGTGAAGCCAGTATTCCCCACTTCCCCCCCCCCCCCCCAGTCCCGTGACACACTGTTGAAATGCACCCTTTTCCGCCTTTATGCCATGTTCAATGACCCCTTTTCCATTCTCCTTTCACAAGTACAGTCCCCATACCACCTGAACCATGTTTTTTCCTAACAAAATGGTGTGTGCAGAACTGAACTTGCGGAGATGTAAGGAGCGTACCAACTAGTTTTGTCACCCATGAGATTGTAGTTTGCATGGCCGTTATGAGTATGGCGCCTATGAGCATCTGTAGTAAACGATAACCGTTTTCCGCTAAATTGCAACGGTCATTTGTATAAGGCCAAAGGATGTTACGTAACCTTTGCCTGTGGTATGGACACTTGATACACAGTACATTGTTTATCTGTTTCCGTTAAGGAACATAATGTGTATAAGAAGCTGAACTGGGTATATAGTACACATATCAACTGCTGTGTGATATATGGCGAACGGCTAACAAAATTAAACGGGGACTTACTCCCGTTGCCTATATGCCAGTCTGTCTCGATTACAGTACAGGCGTCAGACGAAGAATGGAGAAGGGAGAGGACGAACTGCTTTACCCTCCGTCGGGATTTGTGTTTATCGAAAGTAAGTACAATTTTACCAAATTAAATACCCACTAATCTTTCTGTACGCTACTACCTGTAGTGTAGCATACCTTGAGTCAGTATATGTGTAGGTCATTATATATAGGGCCCCTTGGTTTTTTACGATAACCACTAGTCTACTCGGGAAACTCGAGAAAATGGCAATAGCTCAAAACCTATCAACATGCAAA